>CDFJ01213463.1:421-11535 GCA_000826505.1 Acanthamoeba pearcei
AGTGCAGGTTTTGAACTTTAAACAGGGTACTGATGACTCACCAACACCTCTCCCCTGGGCACTCTAAGTGACCAGTGCAGGTTTTGAACTTTAAAACCAGGCATGGTAGAACCTAAAATTACAACATCAGCCTTGCTAGCTCAGTCGGTAGAGCGTCAGTCTCATAATCTGAAGGTCGTGAGTTCGATCCTCACGTGAGGCACTCTCTTTTGCACCCAAGCATTTTCTTTTTTATGCGCTGTTGGAAGTGTGTTGGTACATCAAGGCTCAATTCTGTTTCATGCACTTGAGGAGGGCTTCCATCCAGGCGACCTTGTCCTGCGGGCTCTTGGTCTTGAGCAGATATCGCTCGCCAGCCGACACCGACACCCACGCAATCACGTCCCGCTCATCCGCTACACACAGGCAAACCGCACGAATGTAGAAGCGTTCACATGCAGTGTCAGAATTACATTCACCAACCACACCCCGTAGAGGGCGTTAGAGTACCTTCGTTGTGGTAGGTGGAGGCGATGTAGCACTCGCTGAGGTGGTGCACGCGCACGAATCGGAACTTGCCGTCCTTCTCGGGCTCGGTCTCGAGCAGAAGATCGTCAAAGAGGAACACGTAGCGCTTCTTGTAGGAACGCGAAGAAGAAGACGACGACGATGAGGAAGACGACGAACCGCGGCTCCCGCTTCGACCGGCCATCTTCAGCGTCGGCAGCAGTTGCCGCGAGGAGGTCGTCTGCTGCCCGCCGCTACCAGCCGACGAGCCCAGTTCGAGCCATGACCCTCCCCGCTTCGCCTTGTGCGACTTGACCGTCGCCAGCGCCGCCGCCGCGGCCATCGGCGTGTCGACAGTCGACGACGAGTCGGTGTCGGATGCGAGCGCGGGGAGAGACGACATGCTGGACCAGGTGGCGGGCGGTGTCGAACTGAGCGGGACGATGCGCGATCGGTGCTTGTTGGCGTCGAAGCTGCGCTGCCGCACCAGCTGCGACGTGGAGCGCCGCGCGAGCTTTGGGAGCGAGTCGGTGGTCGCGGCCGACGAGGCCGGGGACGATGGGGAGGAGGGCGAGGTAGGCGGTGAGTGGTCGCTGTCGGTGTCGTCGAGGGTGGGTTCGGCGGACGGCAGCACGTCGTCGGGCATGATGACGATCGCGCCGTCGTCGCCCTTGATCCGCAGCTCGCCCTGGTGAATCAGCCGCCGCACCGGCTGTCGTCCAAACAGCGAGAACTGCGCACACGCACACACGCGCATCACCGCACACGCACACGCGCACACGACACGCGACACACGCGACACGGCATCAGCCGACACTCGGCGAAGGTGAAGACTGGGGCGCGACAGCGGTACCGTTTCCTTGCCCTTGGAGAAGACGAGTGCCTGCTGGATCTCGCTGAGCTGCTTGACGGCCTCCTCCTGTCGCCGGGCCTGATTAAGAAAGCGGTTGAGCTCCTTGATCGACGCCAGCAGCTTCTCGATCCGGGGCAGCTCCTCCGGCTTCCTCTGCGAGTGCTTCAAGTAGTCCTGTGTATGTGTGTGTGTGTGTGTGTGTGTGTGTGTGTGTGTGTGTGTGTGTGAGCTGTGTGTCGTATTCCATGCGTGCGGTGTGTGTCGTGTCGAGTGCGGTGTGCGTACGCTCAAGAGCAGCTCATAGCGTGGAATTCTCTGGATGGGCTGCACACGTGAGAAACCAGAATGGGGCAGAATGGTCAGCGCGCAATGCAGCGTAGTTGTGTATGTCGTGTGCGTGCGTGCGTGTGTGTGTGTGTGTGTGTGTGTGCGTGCGTGCGTGTGCGTGTGCGTGTGCGTGTGCGTGTGTGCGTGTGCGTGTGTGGAGTACAAGGATGAGCAGCGAGTCGAGGTCGAGGATGACGCTGGACCCAGACTCCTTGTTCAGCCGCTCCTCACACTCCTGCAAATTTTTTCAAGCTCCGATGGTCAGTTGTGATCCCAGAATTGAATAGAATTGAATAATAATAATATAATAATTGTAAAGTAAGAAGGCAGACCTTGAGGAGCGAGATGAAGGCTGAGTTGGAATGCAGCTTGGCCAGGCTGGTGCTCACCTGCGAATAGGCGTTGAAGTACGCCGTGTAGATCTGATCATTCACGACAACGACGAGCAGCGATGATGGTGAGGGTGAGGGTGAGGGTGGTTTGAATGAGGAAGGAAGGAAGGGGCACCTTCATGAAGGGGACGAAGGAGAGGAAGGACTCGGTGAACGAGTTGTCGGCCTCCTGCAGCTCCGAGAGGAACGTCTGGTGCAGCGTGAGCAACGTCGAAAGCTCCCTGGGTGGTGGTTCGAGCGCGTGAGCCAAAACGCGCGGGGGGGGGAACAGCACCACCAGCATCAGGTGGGCGACGTACCGAATATTGAGCACTGCGCCCCTGACCACTTGCGCCTCCTTCGCAGCCTGAAGCACCTGTGCGACGCACACGACGCACGCACACGCATGGTGAGTCACCATGCGATGGACAGAGGGTGAAAGGGGAATGGTGAGGCGTACAGCGTCGAGAATCTGCAGGTTGTGGATGTAGCTGATTTCGGTTTCGATGAGCTCGTTGCGAACTCGCGCCCTGTGCTTCTCCTCGACCTCCATCTCTTCATCCGCCTCGACCTCTACCACCTCGTCCCCCTTCTCTTCCTCTTCCTGCTTCTCCTCCTTCTTCTCCTGTTCGTCTTCCGTCGCTAGCCGCAGCTCGGCCTTGGCCGCCGCGTCGACATTCGTGGACTCGGTCGGCGGCTGTGGCTGTGGCTGTCGCTTTTCGGCGGACCGACGGAGCTGATCGCGTTCGCGCTCGTGCTCGACCATGAGGGCCATCTTCTGTCGCTCCTTCTGGGCGAAGAGGGCCATGTTGGTGATGCTTACCTGGCGCTGGAAGTGCATGAACACCTCGCACCTCTTCCTCCTCGCCTCCTCGCTCTCGTCTTTCTCTCCTCCATCACCACCACCACCACCG
Source organism: Acanthamoeba pearcei (assembly GCA_000826505.1). Classification (NCBI taxonomy): domain Eukaryota; phylum Discosea; order Longamoebia; family Acanthamoebidae; genus Acanthamoeba; species Acanthamoeba pearcei. The sequence continues at coordinate 3,373 of CDFJ01213463.1, forward strand.
TCGCCTTCGCTTTTGTCTTCGTTTTCGCGTTCGTTTTCGCTTTCGCTTTCGTTCTTTACCGTCGGAGGCCTGTCGGCGGCAGCAGCGTCGCTGGGCGATGGCTGGGGCGAATCCTTCTTGAGCACCGCCGACGTCCAACACTTGTCGCCGCCAGCGTCCTTCTTGAGCACCTGGTGGTTCTTGCTTATCAGCAGCCGCTCGGTGCGTTTGTCCGCGTCGGCGCTCTTGGCCCGCGACCGGAGCCGCTCGGTGCTCTCCGTCAGCTGCAGCGACGCCACGGCCGCTGCTGGCGCCGGCTCTGTGTCGGCCTGGGCACTCGTTTCCTGTGATTTGAGGCCGGCGCTGATGTCGGCGATCTTCGCTGCCGCCGGCAGCTCTTCAAGCGCTGCTGGCGTGTTGGCGACACCGTTGTCGGTCTGCTTCTTGTCGGTGGCCGTGGTTGTCGTGGCCTCGCGCCGCCACTCGGTGAGCGCGTGCTTGACATTCCGTTCGCTTTTGGCCGTTCGCTTGGTGCTGGCCTTGGCCTTGGCCGAGCCGCGGCTCGCGGGCGTGGTGGCCAGCAGCAGCGCTGAGACCTTGCCGCCGCCCTTCTTCGTGGCGCCAGCCGTCGCGGCAGCTCGCTGCTCGGCGGCCTCGTTGAGCTCCACCTCCCTGTTGAACATGTCGTTGATGATCTTGTTCTTGTCCTTGATGATCCCGATCAACCGCTGGTTCTCCTCCTCGAGAATGGTGATCCGCTCGCGCAGCGTCTCGACGCTCTCCTCCTTCGCGGCCTCGCCATCGGCATTGACCTCCTGCTTGAGCCCAGGGCGGACACCAAAGCAAAAGTGAGATGGGGGAAGAACGAAGAAGGAAGAAGAGCGAAAGCGACGAAAGAACGAAAAGAGAGCGCGGACCTTGTTCGCCTTCGAAATCGCGAGGATCGCTTTCTGAGTGGTTGTCGCGTGTGGTTGTGACCAGTGAGATAAAGAAAATGAAAAGCGAAGAAGAGAGAAGGGGAAGAGAAGAGGGGAGCACCTTGAGATGGACGAGGGAGAGGTGGGGCGCGAGGTTGGACTGAAACAGGACATCGTCTCCGCCCCTCTCCCTGACCTGAACCAACGAGGGCTGGAAAGGTCAACAAATGTCGGCCCGACAAATAGATATTAATATATTTATTTTGTAATAAGTGTAATATCATGTTTTCGTACCAGTATCTGCAGCGGCGCAGAGACTACCACGGCGGCCATGCCAGGCGGAGATAACGTAGTCAGGTCAGAGAGCTTGTCTGAGTCCCTTTGGGAGAGCCTGGCCTGCTTCAGGTGCAGCCGTTACAAGAAGCGTTTTTCTTATCAATTTTCAAGAAGAAATGGCAAAAATAAATTGTTGGCTTTTCTTTTTCTCGTAGCCGAAAAGAAAAATCAAATCTGAATTGTTCCCATCAAGGAGTGCGGCCGCACATGTCTTCCGATGACGATCGTCGTTCGAGTCGCGGGGAGCGTGACAGTAAGTAGTACCAATCTTGTGGTTATGAGAAGTTCGTTGGCAACGTGCAATCTTCAATGCGGGGGCTAATGGACCTCTTTCTCCTCTTGATCCCTCTTCGACCAACTGGTCGATGGATTTGACAACGCCTGAATGCACGCCCGATGCTTACGTCCTCGCGCCAATGGTTCTACACGCCCCATTCGATCAAAATGACTCAACCGGCCCGCTACGCGATTCCAGCCGAGACAACAAGAAGGGATGGCAGAGCCAAGGAACTGAGCCCTGAGCGCCGACGAAGCCGAGATCGCAGATCACGCAGCCGCAGCCGAAGCCGCGATCGCAGATCACGCAGCCGCAGCCGCAGCCGCGACCGCGATCGTCACGGCAAGGGTGATCTTAGGCGCAGTGGAGATGCCAAAGAGAAGCGCGCCTCCCGTTCATCCGAACGTAAGAAGAGGCGAAGGGATGACTCTGCTTCCAATAGTAGCGAGTACGTGCACCCCCTTTTGGCAGCTTTGGCCTCCCCTGGCCAAGATCTCATCTTGTCTCCTCCTTGGATCGATTGCAATCGCACACAGCTCGGACTCGAGCGCGGACGAAAGAAGGCGCAAGAGGAGGGAGAAGAAGGACAGATCCAGGTCTTCCTCGAGAAGGGGCGACAAGGACAAGAAAGACAAGAAGGACAAGAAGGACCGCAAGCGGCGGCACAAGAAGCGACGACACAGCTCTTCGTCCGATTCCGACTCTGACTCCTACTCATCGTCTACTTCATCGAGCGAAGAAAGAAGGAGGCGCAGGAAGAGGAAGGAGGTACGACCAACTACCACTACTTCACGTTGTCTTTCTACTCGTGCATCATGTTCTACCTCCTACAGCCTATTGTGCCATCTCTATGCTGACGGTCTCCATTGCAACCGACGCTTCTAGAAGAGGAAGAAGGCCAAGGGACCAGCGCAGCTCTCGAAGTACTTCAACAAGGACTCGGACGCCAGCGACAGTTCAGACTCGGGCAAAGGTCCTCACCCGCACACCAAGCCTACATTGAACGTCTCATGCGCCGTGTTGTTGATGTTAACTTCATGGTGCTTCATGTTGTGCAACAGGGCCTCGCTCGGCGATCTCGGGTAAGAGGATCAAGCTGAAGCTCAACCGGAACAAGGAGGAAAAGGAGATGGACAAGAAGCGGAAGGAGGTCCTCGAGTTCTACAACCAGATGTACACATGAACGCCTCCCTCCCGCCCTCCTCTTCCTTTCCCGTCTTGCAACTCTCGTCAAGTCATCTGCGTGCGCCCGTCGACGGCCAAATACAGATCGAGACTGTTCTCCACATGACGCCGATGGCTCAGACGAATGCTGGCACTGGCCTCGGAGCTCTAACGTCTATTAGATTGACGATGGTACTCAGTCGCTTGACGTTCCAGTTCACCAGGAAAGAGACGCGAGATGGAAGGAGAACAGGAGAGGAAGGCCAAGGTTGGAGAGAGAAGGCGGCAACACAACGACGATGAAGTCTCCAACGAGGCGCTGCTGCCCGACGAGGTGCTGGTGCGGGTGTTTGAGTTCCTGCCCCTGGGCGGGATCGTAGCCGCGCTGCACGTCTCCTGCCGCTGGCACGCCCTCGCGAGCGACCCTAGGTGCCCCTAGCCCCCCTCTCAACCACCACCACCACCATCACCACCACCACCATCATGTTGACGTGTAGTGCAGGGTGTGGAGGCGCCTGTGTCTCGAGCACGGCTTTCCCAAGATCGACCGAAACCTGGGCTGCCGCTGGAAGCTGTGGTTCATGCGAATGGTAACGTTTACCCCCCGCCCCCCGCCCCGATCTCACGCAGCAACTTGACGTCGTCACCTTGGAGTCGTCCACGCTGACAATGCTGTGGCTGTGTGTGTGTCCCTGATGCGGGCAGGCCACGCGTATCGAGGTCACGACGCACCGGCTGTGCCTGGAACGGGAGGGAGCGATGTCCCTCATCACCCGAGCCGAGGCCAGGCGCAGGGACTCTGCCCACAACACCACCACAACCATACTGGTGGAGCGCGACGCCACTCTGCTAAGTACGTTGGCGTGCGTGTGCGTCGTGTGCGTCGTGTGCGTCGTGTGCGTGTGCGTGTGCGCGTGCGCATTGCTGGCCTCACTGTTGGATGTGGTCATGCAGGTCTGCTGCGCGCCATTGGTATGCAACACTACACGGCGCCGCACAACATCACGCTGTGGCGGATCAACCACGAAATGAGGCTCGAGCTGGTGACGGACGTCACCAGGAAGCTGTGGGAGGTCGGCATCACGAAGGGCTCCGCGCTCGCCCACACCGAGCTGCCGGGCCTCACCCACGCCGCCTCCCTCTACGACGGGCCCATGGCGGACATGCCCGCCGACCACCTACTGGCCATCCGCTTCGTCTAAGGCGATAATGTGGAGTGGGTGAACAGGTTTTATGTTGTTGTGTTGTGTCTCCTTGTTCTTAACTTGCTAGAGGGCCTCGCCATAGGTCGAGCATACAATGTACCAGGCGTGTACAACACCTGGCCAGCACAATCACAGTGTTAGCATCGAGAACTTCCTGGTGATGTTCTGGGGAGTGATTTGGGGGGGAGTACCGCCGATCCAGAGGCCTATGATACAGAGAACGATGTTCAAGAGGAACTGGCAGCCGCAACCTCGCTTGATGAGGACGGGCAGTGGCGGCAGAAGGATGCCGAGGATGAGGAGCAGGATGTCTCCAACAGTGAGTCGTGTCGCAGCGTCCACCATCTTGTGCGCGGGTGTGTGTTTCGTGTGTAGAGGTCGGGTGGTGTGAGTATGGTGTTGAATGCTTTGAGCTCACAACACTCGTTTTGTAGCGCTCTTCACTGGAGAAAGGTCGCTGGAAGCCTCCAAGAGCTCTCTGCTCGAGGGGCACCCACCAACGAACTTTGGTCCAAATGTCTGCAAAACAGTTTGCCTCATTTTCCTAATGCGATCATTTCTTTCTTGTTTTCTTTCATAATATTCTTTTGTTTACAGTAAATAGTTGCATCGATTTTCCATCGAGGTTCATAGCCGAGAGGATGGATGCAGGTGGCGAGCAAGCTGCCCAACCTCCTGTGGTCTCCTCTGCACCGGCAGTAAAGCCAGTCGAAGGTGCGCACAGCAGCAATCTCCAAAATGATTTATTTTGTAAAACTTTGGATTTAGTACCACTTTTGATGCATGTGTCAGGGACCCTAATACCCCCTTTTCTTTTTTCTTAATAGAGTACATGAAAGATGGAAAAGGTATGTCACATCCTCACCACGGATAATCATGGCACCTCTCTCAACTCCCCTGGTGTGCTGTGCAGTTGTAATTATGTTCAAAGCAGTTGGTGGCGCCTCCGCGCTGAAGGTGCGACCTCCCCCCCCCCCTAAACAACCTCATCGAGTCTTCGCTCTGTATGAATGCGAACTGCTGCACCTGTGTGCTGTACGCTCGCGCTTATCGCTGGTGTCGCACGTTCTCCAGGTGAGCAAGTTCAAGCTGCAAGCCAAGGCCTCGTTCCAGTTCATCGTGGACTTCCTTCGCAAGCAGCTGCGATGCAAGCCCACCGACCCTTTGGTCCGCTCCTCTTCCTATACCCTCTCTAAGCCCGTCACAGTCGCGAAGCTAACGCCAACTCTCTTGGCGACGTTATTCAGTTTTTGTTTGTCAACGGCGCCTTCCAGCCCAACCCGGAGGAAGTCATCGCCGACCTCTTCAAGGTACCTAGGCCCACTGACGCGGCACTGTGCCTCCGCCACCTTGCTGGTCCCTCGAGTGGAGCATGTGCGAGGCCACTCACCTCTGTCCGCTGCAGTGTTTCCACAACAGCGGCCAGCTGGTGATCAACTATTGCACAACTGCTGCGTGGGGCTAACAGAGGTGTTCCCTGTGAGGCTGGGGTTTGGGGTGGGGTGTATGGAGGATTAGAATGAAAAGAGTGTTGGTGATGACTTCCAAGTCGCTCACAAAAAGCGCTTTGGACATTTCTTGTAGAGAAAGACACAACATATAGCCGTATTGTCCATGATCATTACACTGCCCAACAAGCACTCATGCCCTGATGATCATCAGTTGTTGCAGCTCATGCCCAGCTTCGGGTTCGTGTTCCGGTCCCTTCTGTAAAAATTCGCAGAACTCGGAGGGAGCCAAAAGAATAAAAACTAAAAAAAATTAAAAAAATCACAAAAAACATGGAGGCGCGCAACGAAGAAGCTGCAGGGCTCACCATACCTGATGCACCCCCTGCTACTGGCCTGTTCCCGCAGGACATCAACATCGAAGAAATACGCAAGGCTATCCATGGTGCGAAGTCTTTTTTTTCAGGTATATTTATAAATAGATCTATTTAAATATCAACACTGCCGGCAGGACGCGATGACTTCCGCGAGGTCAAGAACGCCGACTTTTCGAGCTTCGTCTACTTCCTCGGCATGGCCAAGGTTTGCAGTCCCAGTCTTATTTATTTATTTATTTAAAATACATGTTTATTGTGGTGTACGCGGTGCAGGACATTTTTCCGGACCCGGCCACGGCGCCAGACGCCGAGACCGCGTACCACTGGCGGCTGCGAAGGGAGTGCCGAGGTACCACCACGCCCCGGCTCTTCGAATGACCGGGGAAGCCTACACAGCCGGCTGGCAACTGCGGCGATCGCTCATTATTAACTGGGTGCACAGGCATCATTTTCTCGCACGCCACGGGCAAGGTGTTGTCGCGCCGCTTCCACAAGTTCTTCAACGGTACGGACCCAGCGAAGCGAAGCACTTCCTATGCCTTGTGTGTGTGTGTGTGTCGTGTGTGTGGTGGTGGTGTGGTATGTGGTGTGTGTGTGTGTGTGTGTGTGTGTGCATTCCTGAGCTGACTCTCGCGTGTACACACAGTCAACGAAACGGAAGAGGTCGAGGCGGGAAAGATCAACCTCAACCGGCCGTTCATCATCTTGGAGAAGCTGGATGGCTCGATGGTGTGCCCCTTCTACACGGAGGGCAAGCTGAGGTTTGCCACCAAGAACGGCGTGACCGACACCTCCAAGCTCGTCGAGAGCCACGTCGCTCGTTCGGACATTCCGTACCTCGAATACTCGGCTCGCTGGGTCGACAAGGGGTACAGACTCCTGCAACACGGTGTGTGTGTGCCGTGTGTGTGTCGTGTGTGTGTGTGTCGTGTTGTGCCCACTAATTGTCGTTCGTCAGATATTCGCCCATCTACGAGTGGTGCAGCCAGAAGAGTCGGGTGGTGCTCGACTACCCCGAGGTATCGCCCGTGCTCAAGTTTTACTATTATTCATTTATTCATTTATTCATTTATGAATGAAGGTTGAGATAGTTATGGTCCTTACAAATTTTTATTGTCGATGGCGTGTTCAGGACACGCTCACGCTGATCTCGGTGCGCCACGTTCACACCGGAGACTACGTCCCGTTCTTCGAGATGCAGAAGCACGCCAGGCACCACGGCATTCCCGTGGTCACGTGCCGGTACACTACTCGCTGCGCTCGTTCCCATCTCATGGCTACCGCTGCCTCACAACGCTCCACTTCCCACACGTACATCCAGGACGGCGGAGGAGGTGGGCGTGGGCTCGATCACCGAATTCGAGCAGTTCCAGAAGACCATCCGCGAGAAGAACATCGGCCTTGAAGGTACCCTTCACCTTACAATTGGCAGACCATAATGAGTACATTCAGCTTAATTATTGTTATCTTTGTTGTTGGGCGCCAGGGTTTGTCATTCGCTTCGAGAATGGCGAGATGTACAAGATCAAGACGGCCTGGTACTGCGACCTCAACAAGACCCTGGACCTCGTTTCGCGATCGCGATCGCAGCACGGGTCGGAGATGGACGTGTGGAAGGTCATCCTCGAAGGTACGTGCGCGCCCTGCGCCCGGCTCTCTTACACAAGAAAATTGAATTCAATTCTTCGACACGATTCAGAAAAGTACGACGACCTGCGGACGTGGCTCGCTGCCGATGACCGGAACGCGATGGACCACTTCGCGCGCGACCTGCTCAAGGAGATCGGCCTCAGCTGCCGCCGGTACCCTATCTGGCCTGCGAGGAATGTGTGGGGCGGGGGGAAGTTGGTTGATTGACCCGTTGGCTCACATTCCCGCGGGAAACAACTGGCGATGCGTCGCGCGCAGACTGAGGGACACGGTGCTCGAGGCGAAGCGGAAGCAGGGCATGGACAAGAAGAGCTTCGCGGCCTATGCCGCCGCCCAGACGAGCCAGAGGCCGCTCGAGAAGGCGCTCCTCTTCCGCGTGTGGGCCATGTACGATCGCGACGCCGACGCCGGTGAACTGGACGGTGAAGCGGCGGAGAAGAGCGAAGCTGAAGCAGAGGCGCAGCGCGAAAGCGAAGGCAAGAACGAAGACGAAGATGACGACAGCAAGCTGGCGTTGATCCGACAGGAGGTGATCGAAACGATCCTCAAGAACTGCAGCAAGCGGCCCCTCTTCGAGAAGGCACGGGTGCTGGCCGGCAACATCACCTACAAGTCCTACATCGAGACCTACCGGATCTCCCGCGACAAGCCGGCCAAGAAGCTTGACGAATAGCAACGCGCCCCGCGACAGTGTTCGATGCCTCTTCCACTCCTTATAAAAGTGCTACCCCGCCAATCATTACTTGGCCCTCGTGTGCGTGTGCGTGTGCGTGTGCGTGTGCGTGTGCGTGTGCGTGTGCGTGTGCGTGT
>CDFJ01213463.1:11585-23713 GCA_000826505.1 Acanthamoeba pearcei
GCGTGTGCGTGTGCGTGTGCGTGTGCGTGTGCGTGTGCGTGTGCGTGTGCGTGTGCGTGTCAGAGGGCTCGCTGCTGTCCCCAAGCGCACCAGGTACGGGCAAGCCACAGCGTTTTGTTTTGTTTTGTATTTTTGGTTGCCTTTTCAGTTTCAGTTTAGGTTTGGGAGAAGTTTTTGGCGCTTACCTTTGCTGGACACAACAGTCCTTCCCGGGTCGCCTCCCAACCGTCATTAAGGCAAAGAACGGACACGTGTGGCGAGAACAGAAGACCAGGTCGCCATCAGCAACTGCAAACAACAACAACGTTCTTCCCCCGCAGCTCGAAGATCGAGAACTTTTCAAGAGAGTGAGTGGATATTTTCGAGCAGGTACAGCGACGTAGAAGAAGAAGAAAAAGAAGAGGAAGAAGGAGGACAACAATCGACGTTCAACCCTCGAGAAGAAGGCGGGAAGAGGCTCGAGATTAAAATCTCTCAAGGGGAAATCGTTCTACACGAAGAAGCGGAAGAAGACGGAAGAAGAAGAGGCGCAATGATGCGCTCAGACCAGGACGACGATGAGGAGTATCTCGGACGCGGAAGCGAATCGCCTCGTCTACGCGCCACATCGCCCACCAGCCCCCGACACCAGCCGCGCCACTGGCACGTCAGCAAATCGACCGACACTGGCGGCGGCTCGGGCGACACCGCCGCCGCGGCCTCCACATCGACCACCGCCGGCGGCAGCGGCTCAGGACGCTCCGCTCGGCGCACGTCGCCCTCGGTCTCGCCCAGGCTCGACCACAAGAGTGGCGAGACCAGACTGCTTCTGTCCCCTGGACCCACCCGCTTGCGCGGACCCGGCACGGTGACGATAGGCAGCACCGGGCGAACCCCGAGCAACCTCACCACCGCCACCGCAGTCAGTAGCGGTAGCGGCGGAGGCGGTAGTCGCAGCAGCGGCAGCCGAGGGTTGAGGGACGGTAGTGGAGACCTATACGGCAGCAACGACGGGACGAGCGGCGACGACGACGAAGAGGAAACGGACGAGGATCTCGACGACAACGAGCTGGTGAACGTGGTCAGCAACAATAGTGCCGCCGGCAGACAGGCGCGCGCCGCCGGAGGCAGCAAGCAGCCCGGACGCAAGAAGTCCGACCCCAGCAGCCCGGGCCGACGGCGCGCCGCCAGCTCGCCCAAGGGCTCGGCCTCCTGGCTCTCGGGGAATGTGTCGACACCCGCCACGTCATCATCGTCGTCGTCGTCGTCGTCCGCCGTTGGGGCCGGGCCTGGCGCGTCGGCCACGTTGCGGCGTCAGCGCAAGGAGTACCAGCCGCAGCAGCGCGACTCCGACGAGGCCGTTTTCCGGTTCTGGATGCTGGTGGAGGACTTCAAGCGGCAGAAGGACCGGCAGGCCAAGGCCTACCTGGCCGACATCCTCTACGCGCAGTACCTGGTCCCGTCGACCGCCGAGTCGTCCACGTCGCCCTACTTCGTGTCGGCCCTCCGCATGCCGCCCGACATACTCGACAGCATCGAGCAGGGCGTCAACGCCGCCGCCAACCTCTTCCTCCCGCGCAATCTCTTCGACGCCGCCCAGAACGAGGTGCGTGTCGTGTGTGTCGCGTCGCGTCGTGTGTGTCGTGTCGTTTTATGTCACTCACCTGTCTCACGCCAGGTGTGGAAGCACATGCGCAAGCGCCCGTTTCCGAGCTTCATGAAGCAGATCTTCAACGCGTCGCTCTTCTGTTCGAACCCCGACACGCTGCTCACGGCCTCGGCCCTGCGCGATCTGAGCGACGCCGAGCGGCGCAAGGTGATCAAGCAGCGCACCCAGCTCCCGCTGCGCATCCCCGAGGTCATCTTCTCGGGCTTTGTGCGCTTCCTCATCAACCGCAAGTGGGACATCGACGCCGAGGCGCTCGACGACGACTGGGCGATCCAGCACCACCACGTCGGCGGCGAGGAGCGCGTCACCGTGTCGACCACCACCTTTGCCGAGTGCTCCATTCCATGCTACCGCGGCGACGGCACCCTCAACGTGCCGCCCCACAAGGTACCGGGCGCGACTCGACTAACGTTAAAGCCGACATAGAATTTGCTCGCCACGGTCTCTGACGGTCGCGGGTGGATGCAGGCGCTGGACATCATCAGTTCGGTGGATGAGCGGTGCTGCTGGGATGACATGTACTCCATGGGGCGCGTAGAGCAGGTATGCAACACAGCCGACACGACAGACGCACGACACGCGTCGCACACCTCAACGCGTTTGTCTATGTGAGCAGATGCTGGGCGAGCCGACGGCCAACTTGCTCAGGGTGGATACGTGGGTGCCGGGCGAAAAAGAGGGCGGCAAATTCGAACAGCTCGTGCTCCGCACTGCGAGGCGGCTCAAGGACGGCTCGGCGATCTATCTCTGGCGATCGGTACCACCACCACCCACCACCAAATACTCAAGAACTGATTGTGGGCGTGCGCACAGGTGGAACACCCGGACTTCACTGAGAAAGGAGGCGCCCAGCGCTTGGAGTGCCACATATCGGGCTTCTTCATTCAACCTCACGAAGACCCGCGCAAGAGCACCATTTCCTCCCTTTCCATGGTTTGCTCCTTTGCACTCTCTGTTTTTTGAAGGTCAAATGCCTGGAACTGAATATTTGTCAATTCTGCAGCTGGACACCAAGGGATTGGTGTCGCCCGAGGTCGCTCGTGCCATGAACCTCCTCCAAGCTCGGCTGCCGCTCAACCTCAACCGATACATCGCCTCCATTGTACCATCCAGCCCCAGCCAGCTGACGCACGAACTGCGCACACGCACGCTTACTTTACCAACGCACGCACCCACACAGGAAAAGCGATCGGCGCGTCTCCTCCAGGCCAAGCTGGTGCCGCCTGTCCTGCTGCCGGCCTGCTACGACTGCAACTGCCCCTGGAATCCCTGGCCGGAGGACGAAAAGGACAAGGAGAGGGAGTGCGTTTCACACATTCCCCAAATCTTTCTTTCGCACACGAGCTGACTCCACTTCTCTCTCTCTCTCTCGTGCGTGTGCGCGTGTGTGTGTGTGTGTGTGTGTGTGTGTGTGTGTGTACGCCAGCCTGCCGCGGTTGTCGTTCAATGAGGGCGACAGCGTAGTACTGTTGGAGCCGGGTCCTGACCCGAGCACCTGGACGGGCTACTCGTTTGACAGCGGCCTCCGGGTACGTAAGATCCAATATTCCAGCGGTTCACCAACGCGCAGTAGCAGTAAGGGTTGTGCAGTAAGGGTTGTAAGTTGACTGACGTCATCGCATTCCTGTCATTTCTGTGCGGCGCAGGGTGCGCTCGACATCGACTACTTTCGGTACGCGATGAACGACGGGAACGGGACAGCAGGGGGCAAGGCTAAAAAGAAGCCCAACAACTACATGCCCCTGATCGAGCTCCTGTCTCGCTCCGACCTCATGATCATCACCGTATATGCCAACCCGCAAAACGCGCACACGCACACGCACACCGCTTGACGGTATTTGCTGAACCACTTTGCTGTCCCATGTCAGGCCCTGTGCTCGACGACTGACACGCAGGTGGCCGAGCGAGTGGCGCACGCGTTCTTGCACGTGCTTCGGATGTTTCCCGGACGCACGATACCGCTGCTTGTTGGCCTGATCGGCGGCGAAGTCCGAAAGACGGGTAACACCACCCCTGGGTCCACATCCAACTCGGCTCTCCATATTTGATGGCTGACCTCTTTTTCCACGTGTGTGTCGTGTCGGGTCGTGTCGTGCGCTGGGTCTGCGGCAATGCAGGCTTTGTACAGGGATCAACGCTCTTTCGTGGAAACGACATCGCGTCCCACCTGTTGTCGGCCTACTGCCAGTCGGTCGGCCGCAAGTTCCTGTTGAAGGTCATCCGGCCCTTGGTCGAGAAGGTCCTCACGCTCTACTCCCAGAACAAGTCCATGGAGGTACCCTCACAAGCCCTTTATTTCATTTTCTGAAATGAATTCATGATTTATTTATTTCCTTATTTTATTTTGCAGATTGACCCCGCGCGGGCGGTGCCGGGCGAGGACCCGGAGGAGAATGCGCAGACGCTGTCCGATTTTTGTCATCTCTTCCTCAACACGATCACGAGCTCCATCAAGCACTGCCCCATGTACCGCTCTTCTTTCCTCTCCTCCTCCTCTTGCTAAGCAGCCCAGGGAGACTCACCACGTGGCACAGGTCTTTCCGAGCCGTGTGCTACCACCTGCAGCGAGAGGTCATGAAGAAGTTTCCGCAGAGTAAATACATCGTCCTCACCGTACGTGTTCGCCACCTTCTTCTTCATCATTATCATCACCAATGGTGGATTTCTCATCCACTCTGTGTGTCTCTTGTGTTGCACAGAATTTCTTCTTCCTCCGCTTCATCTCGCCGGCGATCGTGAGCCCTGAAGCCTTTGGGATCCTTGAAGGTACCTTCCCTCCCCTCACACACACCCCTCATTCTTGAAAAACTTACCAATGGTCATCATCAGAGCAAGTCTCGCCCAAGTGCCGGCGTGGGCTCGTGCTGGTGTCCAAGGTCATGCAGAACCTGGCCAACGGCGTCGAATTCGGCGAGAAAGAGGTTCGCGCTGGCCCTGTACCTCAGCAGTTTCTTTTTTTGGTGTCTTTTGGTGTTACACACATCCGCGAACCACTACTGCCACGGACTAACTCTCTGGCTGGCGGCAAAACAAACCAGGAACACATGCTACGCTTGAACGGCTTCATTCGCGAAAACCTGGCCAAGGTCGAGGCCTTCTTCGAGGAGATCGCCTCCGAGTCATCCACCGTGCGTGATCTCCACCACAATCTCGCTCAAGCAGCCGCGAACTATTTTTTGTCCCCCTATCGCTCACGCACGCTGTCGCGCAGGAGGAGGAGCTCGCCGAGCGAGAGCTGACGCTGGAGGAGGCCTACCCCAGTGCGAGCTACCTCCACGCCGCGCTCTGCTGGTATGGTCGTCACATTCCTTTGTTTTTATGCTTCTTCGGCTGGGCTGGTCTCGAGAACGAAAGAGATCTCACCTTTCTTCGATCGTGCAGCAACTTGGACAAGATAGCGGTGAAGATGGCAGGCCTGGAGCGAAGCAGAAAGATTCTCAACAATAACAACAACAACAACAGCGGAAACAACAACAACAGCGACGGTCCAGCATTCCTGCAACTGCTCGAGGTACGCCATAGCCCCCTCATACATTCCTTGCCATGATCGATGGCTTAAATACCAGGGTCGGTTGCGCGCGCAGGTGTTGTTGGAATGTGGTACGCCGACGATGAATGTGAATAAGGAGGACCCGCGGGACTACATCCGAGGCGACAAGAAGTTCCCGCTCGCCAAGAAGCCGCGCTCGGGCCGGCTCAAGCGCAACAAGGACGACCACCACGGCAGCGGCAGCGACAGCAGCGACAGACACAAGCCAATCAAGGAAAAAGAAAAGGAAAAGACTAGAGAAAAGAACAGTCGAGGCGGGAGCAACAAGGACAAGCGCGAGGTCGAGCGAACCAGATCCGAGCGGACGCGGGAGAAGCTGTCGGGCCGGGAGCGCGGCGCGCCGCCGCACCAGAGTCCCTCGGGCGGCCGACACGACTCTGGCGCGCCAGAGGCTCGCGAGGCGGCGGGCGACGCTAGCGTCCCTGCATCGCCCGGCCGAGCGCGTAGCGACAGCCTGGATGGCTCCGAAGAGGGCATGAACATCGGTGGCAACGAACCGGCGACGGAGAAGACCGGGGGTGAGGGCGGCGCGAAGGAGAAGAGCTCGGCCTTCCTCAAGATCTCGATGATCAAGAAGAGCAGTCTCATGGACCGACTCAACAAGAAGCGAAGCGCCAAGAAGTCGGCGCAGGGGGACAAGAGCAACAGCGCGCCGAGCGGCGTCGGTGGCGTGGCTGCGCTGATCAGAGACAACAACAACAACGGCAGCAGCAGCAAGGACAGCGACGACGACGACGACTGGGCATCGACGAGCTCCGACCGAGGCCTGTCGTCGGACGACGAGGACAGCTACGTGTCGGACACGGACAGTGTCGACAATAACAACAGCGAAGCTGCGAGCGGAAAGACGTCGTCTTCATCGTCGTCGTCGGCAAAGAGGCGCAACCGGGGCAACTACACGGCCAGGGACCGGTCCACCGCCAACCGCTCGCCCTCCAACCACCGCCGGAACGGCGGTGGGGCCGCGGCGCCGCTGGCCAAGTCGACGCGCGGCTCCAAGGACGGCAGTCGCACGGAGCGCGACAAGAAGCCCGGCGCCTCTGCCACTCCCGCCGCCACGTCGGTTTCCAAAAAGAGTGCGCTCCCCACCTGTCTATGAGTGATCAACCTTCAAACAGCTCACAATCTCGTGTGTCGTGCTGTCTCGTGTCGTAGCCTTGCGGCCAGGAAGACTGAGTCTACAGACCTCGCTGGTCCAAGTGATTGCTTCGTGTGAGCTCGGCTCGGACCCAGTTGGTTCGTGCTCCCTCGTCCTCTACTTGGCCGCTTGTTGAGTCAAACCAATATTAGCTTATTTAAACAATAGTGTCGATGACGGCCTTGAGCAAGCAGCTGGAGTCGCTGCACGAGGAGCGGGTCAAGGCCTTCAAGGAGGTGGAGCGCTTCTTCATGTCGCAGACCAAGCTCTCGCTCTCGGGCTCGGGCTCGGGCTCGGGCTCAGGCTCCGGCTCCTCCTCCCCGGCTGCGGCCCACCATTCCCCGCTGGCCGTGCTCTCGCCGCGCTCGACCGACCGCGGCATGCAGCCGCACATGCCCACCACGTTCACGTCGCCCTACATCATCGAGGAGTTCCGCAAGCTGATGGCGGTCTACGAGGACAAGGTGCGGCAGGAGGAGCGGCTGGTCCAGGCCCTCGTCTACCTCTCGTCCACCACTTCTTCTTCGATGACGTCGCCGTCGTCGCCCTCGTCATCGCAGGGCCTGCCGGCGGTGGCCGTCGTCGACGATCAGCGCTCGCCCCACACGCGCAGCCAGGCGAATTGCAAGAGCGGTTGATAGGCAACGGTTTCACGTGTAATTTGCCAAATCCTTTTTTGCTTGCATATTTGACATTGTTTGGTCCGAATTTCAAAGATGAAACGAAAAACGATTCGGCTAACCGAAAATCCAACCTACCTGTTATGCGCCATTACCTAATCCCCTAAAAGCTTCGGCCCACGCGACCTTTCGCGAGATTGGAAGGAGGCGCCGCCTGGAAGAAGCCGTTGAGCGCGTGGCCGTTCGCGTTCGGCGAACATGAAGCGAAACGAATTGTGTTCTCGCGCAACTGCTGCTTGTCGACAAGTAAGAGCTCCAGGCCAATAGGTACTCCGTTCCGCCGGCACACTCTCTTTCTCCCCACCGCAAACGAACCGAAGAGAGGAGTTGAAGAGCTCTTGGAAAAAGTATCATCATCATCAACAAGAACTAGAAGACATTAGAGGATCATAGACACAGAAGATGTTGGAATACAAGATCGTCGTGCTCGGAAGCGGTGGTGTGGGTAAGTCGGCCCTCACGGTCCAGTTCGTCCAGGGTATCTTCGTCGAAAAGGTAGAGCCACCACCTCTCGTCCCCCTCCACTTTTTGATCGGCTCTACTTGGTCTTCTTCCATCTTCATACTGACTCAGCCTTCTTTCGCAGTACGATCCCACAATCGAAGACTCGTACCGTAAGCAGGTCGAGGTCGATGGCCAGCAGTGCATGCTTGAGATCCTCGACACGGCCGGAACTGAGCAGTTCACTGCGTACGCTCACGTCCATCGTTCCCCCCAAACTCCCCCGAAGGGGGCAACCGTAGCTAACCCATCTTCTTGCCCCCAACAGCATGAGGGACTTGTACATGAAGAACGGGCAGGGATTCATTCTTGTATATAGCATCATCGCCCAGTCCACGTACGGCACCATCAACAACAACTAGAAGTTGATGAACTACCACATCAAACTAAGGTCATCGAATCGTTCAACCACTTTAGATTCAACGACCTCGAGGACCTGCGGGACCAGATCCTGAGGGTGAAGGACACCGAGGATGTGCCGATGGTGCTGGTGGGTAACAAGTGCGATCTCCAGGACCAGAGGGCGATCTCGAGGGACCAGGGCGAGGGCCTCTCCAAGAAGTTCAACTGCGCCTTCATCGAGGCGTCGGCCAAGCTGAAGATCAACGTCGAGAACGTCTTTTTTGACCTCGTCAGGCAGATCAACAAGAAGAACACCGGCAACAAGACAGGCGACAAGAAGAAGAAAGGCTGCGCTCTCATCTAAGAAATCCGACGTCATCATCATCACCAGCTTCCATCTTCCCCCCGCCCCTCTTGTTCTACGACATCACCACTCACACATCGACATCTCTTTCGCACCTCGAACTACCCCGATCACTCCTCCGCCCTTCAACGACGAGTGTCTCTCTTGACCAAGCTTCACCAACAAGACCAGTTGGAGAGGGCGACGAAGGAAGGGACGATTCTCGGCGGCCAGAAGGGGGGAAGGCCAATGCGATGTATAAACGTATTCTTCTTCTTTTGACAAAGTCATAAACAGCTTTTTCACCTTCTTCTCCGTGACCACCCTCCCACCACAAGATGGGCTTCTTGTTCACTCATCTTCTGGGTCGTCCCAGTGCTGCCCTGCAACGACTTTCTTCAAAAGCTGCCCTTCAACGAGGAATGCGGAGAAGTCGTCCATTCTTTGCGTTCTTGCCACTCAAAAAGAAGGCAATTTGCATTCTAAGAAATAAGCCGGATAGCCAGGCCCTGCTATGCACCGGCCTGAAGACGGCCGCCACTACGGTAGCAGGTTGGTACTTGGGTTATGAGAAATATTACAGAAGGGCGCCTTTATATCCCGCCCACAGGCATCCGTGCTTCTTTGCCCAACAACCACATGTGACACAAAGCCACCAAGCTTCTTGTACCACACCACCCTCCACTCTCTTCTTTCAACCAAGTGCTCACGGGCTGAGCGAGACTATATCTTCCAACCAAACAACATAACCCAACCAACAATCGTACTTACCACCCTCTCAGCTCACCTGCAACGCAATTTACCATCAATCAACTGACATGCAACTGGTGCTGCAGCTGAACCTCAACAAGATGGGAAAGGAGAAGACCCATATCAACCTGGTGGTGATCGGCCACGTCGATGCCGGCAAGTCGACCACCACCGGCCACCTGATCTACCGCTGCGGCGGCATCGACCGACGCACCATCGACAAGTTCGAGGAGGAGGCGCGCGCCATCGGCAAGGCCTCCTTCAAGTTCGCCTGGGTGCTGGACAAGCTCAAGACCGAGCGCGAGCGCGGCATCACCATCGACATCGCCCTCTGGAAGTTCCAGAGCCCCAGGTACCTAAACCTTAGCCTGTTTGTTGCCATGTAACAAGTTTTCTCAATTACTGTGTGATTGTTGCACAGGTACGACTTCACGATCATCGACGCCCCGGGGCACAGGGACTTCATCAAGAACATGATCACCGGCACCTCGCAGGCCGACGTGGCCCTGCTCGTCATCTCGGCCGCCCAGGGCGAGTTCGAGGCCGGCTTCTCCAAGCACGGACAGGTAAGGAACCAATCGAGTGGTAGGGATGGCCCTAAGGTTACTGACGTGTGTTGGTCAGACCAAGGAGCACGCCCTGCTGGCCTACACGCTGGGCGTGAAGCAGGCGATCGTGATCGTCAACAAGATGGACTCGCCTTCGGTGATGTGGCGCCGCGACCGCTTCATCGAGATCCAGGACGAGGTGAGCGCCTACCTCAAGAAGGTCGGGTACGTAACACTACCCTCCCACCCAATCCTTAGAGATTGAGAGCAATTGTCGGCTGACTTTCATTAATGTGGCCGGCGAATGTGAGAGCAGGTACAACCCCAAGAACGTGCCCTTCATTCCTCTGTCGGGATGGGGCGGCGACAACATGACCGACAGGAGCGACAACCTGCCGTGGTGGGACGGACCCACCCTCATCGAGGCGCTGGACTCCATCAAGCCGCCCAAGAGGCCCCTGGACAAGCCCCTCCGCATTCCTCTCCAGGTCCCTACATTCCTCCAACATTCCACTGGTAAGAGACAACTGATGTTGTGTCGACATTCCACACCCCACCAGGACATCTACAAGATCGGAGGCATCGGCATGGTGCCTGTGGGCAGGGTGGAGACCGGTGTGGTGCGCGCAGGCATGCAGGTGGTCTTCGCTCCCTGCGGCGTGACCACCGAGGTCAAGTCGGTCCAGGTATTGGCCACAACACGTCCTCTACCACTTGACACTGTCTTGACATTGTCGTCAACATTCCACAGATGCACCATGAGGAGAAGGCTGAGGGTGTGCCGGGCGACAACATCGGCTTCTGCGTGAAGTCGACCGGCGCGCTGCGCAGCATCAAGCGCGGCCACGTGTGCGGTGAGGCCCGCCGCGACCCGCCGCGCGAGTGCGAAAACTTCACGGCCCAGGTCATCGTGCTCAACCACCCGGGCGAGATCCGGGCCGGGTACTCGCCGGTGCTCGACTGCCACACGACCCACATCGCGTGCCGCTTCGACGCCCTGGTGGAGAAGCTGGACCGCCGCACGGGCGCCCGCACCGAGGAGTCGCCGGCCAGCCTCAAGAGCGGCGACTGCGCTCACGTCGTGCTGGTCCCCTCCAAGCCCCTCTGCGTCGAGTCCTTCACCGACTACCCGCCCCTGGGCAGGTACGCTTACATTGATCTGACCGGATCAACATCACACAAGTGAGAGACATGAGACATTGACGATTATACGTATCTTCATATTGTGACCAGGTTCGCGGTGAGGGACATGAAGCAGACGGTGGCGGTGGGCGTGATCAAGGCCGTGACCAAGAGGGACGCCGCCGGGGGCATCTCCGCCGCCGGAGCGACCAAGAAGGCCGGCAAGAAGACCTGACGCCAGGCCTCAGCAGTGTGTTTCTTTTTTCCTCGCCCGACACTCGCTGTTGGGCCAGGTTGTTTTGGAATACACTCCCACACCCCCAAACCACAGCTCTGCCCATAAGTTCTGATCCAGGAATGGTCAAATTATGTGTAGACACCTCAGGGCGGCTTCACCGCACCAACCAAAACGACTGAAAGCCCAAAAAGAACGAAGGACGAGAACTGAAATTGGGGGGCATCGGTGCCTTTCCTGGTTCTTGGTGGTCAGGCACACATTCCACTCCACCTCGTGAGCCACACAGACTCTTTACGCTCAGAACAAACCAAGAGATTGAATTTGATTGCAAGAGAGAGAGAGAGATTGTAAATTGGAATGGAACAGCCCAAGGAACGAAAGGCCACGCGCGTGTCGGGCGATGCCGCCACTGAAGAGGCAGAGACCCTCTTCCCCGTGAAGAAGGTGGTGCTCTCCAAGACCGGCATCGGCTACTTCGAACGGTAACCCCCCCTCAATCTTTTTTGTTTTGATTTAACAATTTTTCCTAAATAATATAAAAATAAATTATGCCATTTTTTGGGTTTTGATTAATATATGCAATATATATATATATTCGGATGTGGGCCAATAGGGAGGACGACGTGGCAGGCGGGCGGCCGTTCGAGCTGTTCTTCAAGAGCGGCGACATGAACGACGTCCTCAAGTCCCTCACCATGGTCGACCTCTCCAACAAGACCGGTACCGTGGCATGGAAGAGAACAACTTTTATTTATTTATATTTATATTTATATTTATATTTTTAATTTAATTGACGCTTCTTCCCAGACGTCAAGGCCAAGGTGACCGCCGAGTTCAGCTTCGGGAAGAGCAAGCAGAGCGCCATCCAGTCCAGCTCCGAAATCAGCACCCTCGGCAAAGCCAGTACGCTCCACCGCACACGCACACGCACCACCGCACACGCACACGACGATGGAGTCTCAAGACGGTGCGCGTGCAGGTCTGGTGTCGTCGATCAGCTACGAGTCGACGCGGCCCTTTGACAAGCAGCTCGACGACCTCTCCATCTCGCTCAACGAGCACTCGTCCCTGCGCGACCTGCTCGGCCAGGTCAAGGGCACGCCCGTCCAGGTGGAGGTCCTCCGCCACGGCAAGCGCGACCTCGTCGAGGGCACCGTCATCGGTAACCCCTGCCATCCACCACTTCACCGCTTTGCCATTGCGAGCTCACTGCCGCACACGCACACGCACACGCACACGCACACGCACACGCACACGCACACGCACAC
>CDFJ01213751.1:10896-39867 GCA_000826505.1 Acanthamoeba pearcei
CGGCGATGGCGAACAGCTCGCGGTTGAGGCGCTTGAGGTCGTCCCAGCGCGTGGCCTGCCAGTCGGGCTTGTCGTTGAACACGTCCCAGATGTCGGTCACGAGCTCGACCTCGCCTTCGAAGTCCTTGAGAATGTCCCTCACTGGGTACACCCACATGGGTTAGACAGTACCACTGATAAGGGGGAGGGGGGAGGCCGAACCTTTGACGGTGGAGCATACTTCTCTGAGGACCAGGCCGTCGTCGAAGAAGGCAAAGTAGTCGTAGTGGAGCACGTCGGGGACCTTCTCCACACGCTCGATGATCTCCTGGTTGACTGCGTGCAGAGCACGGATCTTCTGGTGCAGCGCCTTCATGCTTGTCTCTTCTTGCCCAGCGAATTTGGTGAATTTGCCTTTTCGTCCTGGCGCATATCGGTCCATGGAGTCCGTGGTGTGGCTACCATTTTCAGCGTGTTGAGAGCATGGCAGCAGTCAAGTCATCGCGTGGGCAGTGACCTCACCGTTATGGTTAAGGTCCCCAACACGGGCAGACAGAACTGAGGAGAGCAAGCGTAAACATGCAATCCGACACGGTCTTAGGCGACGACAGCAGTCCGGTGGTGGGCTACCTCCTCCGAAACCTGGCTCAACGCCGGAGAACTTGCGTTGTTGGCGTCGACAACAAGGATCACCCACTTGATTCCGCTGGTGGCTGACGCCGACGGCAATCTGGACACCGACGGGAGCCGCGTCTTCCTCGTCGACATCGCCACCGGCGAGGTCACTCTCATCCACGAGATGGCCGACGGTCAGGTGTGGACGACCACCCCCTACGCCACGGAATCCGCCAACTGGGCGTCGTCGGCGTGATGGAGCGCACAGCGGAGGGTATCAAGCTCCTGGCCCCCTATGTCAACTGGGACGTTGACCCAAACGCGGGCGGAGTCTACCGCTACAACCTCGACGGCTCTCTCCACTCCAAGCTCTACACCGGCTACCTCGACGATGCCGCCACGTTCACCGTCAACTACTGGAGCAATGACAACAAGAGGATTCCCGGTCTGATTGACGATGAGTGGATCCTGTCGTGCCAACCACAATAACAGCGGGTCGACAATGTCGTGCGCCGTGTGTTCTCTTGTGTCGGCCTTGTTGTCCCGCTTCTTCTGATCCAAGAAGGACCAGGTTTTGAGAATCCAGTCATTGGGTACTTGGGCTCCGCGACCTGGTCATGGCCTTGACGGCGAGGTGGCAGAGGAGCAGCTCGACCTCGTAGACGAGCTTGAGGGCCACCGCCGTCGGGAGGCCGTGCCGCAGGGCCGCGTGGCACATGACCCACCCGACCACATGCCCGTGCACCGCGCGCAGACACTCGCCGAGCTGCCGCTTGGCCTCGCTCTCGCTCCCGTCGCTGTCGCTGTCGCTGTCGCTGCGGCCGACGTGCGGCGACGTGGTCAACGCGGCGAGCGACGCGCGGAGCGATAGGAAGAAGGCCGCCGGCTGGCGGCTGGTGTTGACGGCCGACAGGTAGTCCCGCACCCGCGTCGTGGGCCGCCAGGCCGCCGCCGCGGTGGCGAGCTTCTCGGTGAGCCACGGCGGCGCGTGCGACAGCTGCGCGAGCGAGCTCACCGCGAACAGGCCCAGCACGAAGAGGTGCAGGTAGGGCTGCGGCGCAGGCCGTGGCGACGGGGCCGAGCCGGCCTCTCCTTTGATGACGTCACGGTAGGCGTTGCGGGTGAGGCGGTGGAAGAGGGGCAGGACCAGGGTGGCGACGGTGTCGAGGACCAGGTCGAAGCGGGCCACGTAGCACGCCACCGCGAAGCTGAACATGCTGATCTTCGTGTCGTCGCTCGGCGCGCGCCGGGTCGAGTGCTGGTTCAAGGTCTCCAACACAGTGTAGGAACCCACGAGAGCTGGTCGGGTGGTCGGGTGGTCGGGTGGTGAGCCGGCGGGAGTGTCGTGTGTGTGTGTGTGTGTGTGTGTGTGTGTGGTACCGAAGATGAAGGTCACAGCTTTCAGGAGGCCGTTGGTCGCAACGAGCGCCACCACGAACGGACTTACGCACAACCACCTTTTTATGCGTCGCGTGCGGTGGTGCGTGTGCGGTGGCGCGCGTGCGTGTGGTGAGCGACAATCATGTCAGTGGGTGGGATGGGGTAAGGTACCGTAGGCCGATTTCCTCGAGCAGCGAATGCAAGACGCGTACGCCGAACTTGGCCGCACACAGGCGCCAATTGCGCCCGCAGCCGCCCAGGTAGCTCTTCGCCCTGCCACACACCAACGCCAACACTCATCAGCCGTTGAACACACCACACATCGCACACAACACGACACGACACGACACACACACACGCACACGCACACGCACACGCACACGCACACGCACACACGCACCCGAGCAGATGTTGTACGAGGGAGTAGGCCGCGGTGTAGGACAGGAGAGGCCAGAAGCCGGCGAGGACGGCGAGAGCAGAGGCGGCACCCGCCGGCAGGCGCCGCGTGGACACGAATCGCTCGGGCAGGGGGCAGAGCGAGGGCGCCAGGCGCCGCACCGCGTAGACCCCCAACCCCACCTTGGCCAAGAACACTGCGCCGCCGATCAGCACACGACACGCACGGCACAGCACGACACGACACGCACGGCACGGCACAGCACACGACACGACACACACGACACGCACGGCACGGCACACGCACGTACGTGCGCTTTGAATGCGGTGTAGAAAGCTGCAGCGGACATGCAGCATTTCGAGTCTCTCGCGCAGGCGACGCCGGAAGGCGGGTGGGTAGGACGCGAGGGCCTCCCGCAGCCGCTCCGACCGCGAGGCCGCGCGCAGCTCCCGCACCGCGTTGTCTTCCTCCTGTCACCGCACACGCACACGCACACGGCACACGCGCACGCACACGCACACGGCACATGGCACACGCACCACCGCACACAGGGAACGAGGTGTTGGTCTCACATGACGGCGGCCTTAAGTAGAGAGAGACGTGGCGGTACGGAGCGGGCGAGGGCCGAGTCCTGGAGGCCAGTCCAGCCCAGCTGCGAGAGACGCAGCGAGTCCCAGTCGACCCCGCGCAGCAGCTCCGTCATCGGGCGCCGCACCTCGCGCAGGTAGAAGGCCTGCCACAGGATTTTATTATTTATTTATTTTTAAATATGAATTAATTGTATAAATAAGTCAATATATTTATATAAAATAATCTATATTTAAAATAAATAATAATAATTAAATAAATGTACCTTCCAGCAGAGGGGCTTGTGGGCGCGGTTGAAGGAGGCCTCGAACTGTTGGTCGATTTGTGGGTGGCCCTGCTCGCGCACGAGGTGCCGGTTGTGGTTCATCCATCGGTGCTTGTAGAGGTCGCGCCACAGGGAGTCGGTCTCGAGCACGGCGCGCCACCGGCTCGACACGCGCGACAGGCTTCCCACATCCCTCAACACCCCTGTACAATCCGCCTCCTCACCCCTGGTGCTGCTTCTCACCAGCACCACCTTTCGAACAATCTCCAGGAGCACCTCATCTGGCAGCTCCTCCATCTTCGTGAATTGCACAAATTTTTTGAATTTAAAATCTGATTTTTCCTCTTTAGGTAAATGGCAAAAAGTAAATAAAAAAGAAATAACTTGGGTCTGCTCGTGTTCCCTTCTTCTCTTCAACACGCAAGCTACCCACAACGAAGAAGATGAACACGCAGGCCGTGAGACGAGTGCAGGTTATCGGCAACCACATGGCCGGAGCTGGTTCTGCCCCCCTTGCACCAGTGCCCATGAGTTGTGCTGCTCACCAAAAAAGCCTAAATCTCCAGAGTCGATTGGCGCCCTTGCTGCCAACAGCGCCAACGCTTGTACGCCCTCTCCATCTTTGAATTTATGTGGGGGTTGAGATTTAACGGCTTCCCTCTGCTGCGCTAGTGCGGGATGAGGTGAAGGGCCGCAGCGCGCCTCAGAACCGCAGCTTCGCCAACGTGGACGAGATGAAGAAGGCCGTCGGCACCGAGGTCGGCGTCAGCGGCTGGCTCGAGATCACCCAACAGGCACGCCAAATAATAATAATAATTCAATTATTTTAATAATATTATTTTATTATAATTAGCGAATTAATTTTATAATAATTAATAATTAATAATTTTCTGTGTTTTTGCAGCGCGTGAACACGTTCGCCGATGCCACCTGCGATTGGCAGTGGATTCACACCGAGCCCGAGCGCGCCAAGAAGGAGTCCCCCTTCGGTACCGCGGCACACGCACACGATGACACTCACACGACACAACCCTTCCCACTGACACACGACACGACACACGCAGGGGGTCCCGTCGCTCACGGCTTCCTGACGCTCTCGCTGGCGCCGTTCCTCAACGCCGAGGCCATTCCTCGCCTGGAGGGTACGCCGTCGATCTTCTTCTTCATCACCATCAGGTGGTGGCGGTGACTGACGATGATGAACGATGGACGACGATGGACGACAACGACAGGCGTGAAGATGGGAGTCAACTACGGCCTGAACAAGGTCCGCTTCATCGCGCCCGTGCACGTCGGCGCCAGCGTGCGCACGCGCGTCACCCTCAAGGAGGTGACCGACGTGCCCGGCGGCATTCAGGTCATCATCGAGGGCACCTTCGAGGTCAAGGAAAAGGTACCACCTGGCCAGCTCCAGCGTGTCTTGTGTGTGTCGTGTGTCGTGTGTCGTACGAACGTTGCTGACGTGTGTCGTGCCGTGCCGTGTGCGCGTGGCGTGTGCGTGTCCAGGGCAAGAGCGAGCCGGCCAAGAAGCCCGTGGCGATCGTCGAGCAGATCGCGCGCTACTACGTGTAAGGGTCGCACACATCTCAGAAACATAGTAAACCGCCTGTTCGACCGCGTCGCCCACACACACGCGCGCGTGTGCGGTGTGCGCGTGCGGTGTGATGGTGGTACATCAATCGGCGAGGAAGGGGCCGGCGGCGAGGAGGAGGTTGCGGTGGGTGAACTTGAGCGAGTACACGGGCGTCTTCTTCGTCGCGAAGGTCTTCAACAGCTCCGGCGACCTGGTGCCACCAGCCCGCCACGTCAGCAATGCGCACGCACGACTGGTGGTGGGAGAGGAGGGTACTTGGTGACGGGGCGCTTCTTGCCGTGCTTGCCGGCGTCGTCGGAGGTGGCGAGCGCGGCGGTGCTGAAGCTGGCCGGCGGCAGGATGGGCGCGGGCGCGGCGCCGCCGGTGATGGAGGCCGTCGCGGCGGCGAGCCCCGCGGACGGCGCCGTGGCCGCCGATCGGTCCATCGCCCACAGCCGCACCGTCTGTGTTTGATTGGAATGTAAGGAATGCAACGCGCACCGCAGACGAGAGTGGGGGAGTGTGCAACGTACGTTGTCGGCCGAACCGGAGGCGAGGAGCGTGCCCTCGGCGGAGAAGTCGAGCGACCAGATGGTCTTCTCGTGGTGGCCCGACAGCACCTTGACGCGCTTGCCCGTGCCCAGGTCCCAAATCATCACCGTCTTGTCCTCACCTTTTGTAGGGAAGCGAGGGCATGAGTGCCGTGTGTGTGTGTGCGTGTGTGTCGGGTGTGCCGGGTGTCAAGGTACCAGCGGAGGCGAGCAGGCGGCCGTCGGGGGAGAAGGCGAGGGCGTAGACGGGGCCAAAGTGGCCGGTGAAAATGCGCACGCAGTTGCCCGAGTTCATTTCCCAGAGTCGGATCGACTTGTCGCTCGAGCCCGTGGCCACGTAGTTGCAGTTCGGATGGAACTTGACGCACTGTGCGGGCGTTGAAGCAATGTCACCGAGGTTGGTCGGTCAGTCGGTCGGTCGGTCGGGTTGGTGCAAAGGCCACACACACGACACGCAAACAGCAAAAAACAGAAAATGGTGGAATGGCGACGTACGTCGACGTCGGACAGGTGGCCCGCAAAGATGCGAAGCGGGTAGATGTGGTCGGTGCTCCACAGGCGCGCCGTTCGATCGTGGCTGGCCGTCGCGAAGTAGTACCCGAGAGGACTGAACTCGACGTCCCACACGGGGTAGTTGTGTCCCCGATAGCAGACCAGGTTCGTTCGCGTCTCGAGGTTCCACAGGCGCGCGGTGTTGTCTTCGGAAGCGGAGATGAGGTACTGGTTGTCGGGGCTGAAGCTGCAGGCGTAGACAGGACCCGAGTGGCCCAGCAGCTGCACGTAGTCCGTCGAGCGCTTCCGCGACGTGGGCGCCTCCTCCTTGCCCGTCCCAAAAATGCGCTGGTGGTCCTTTTGGAGGTCCCACACTTTGATGGACGAGTCCGCGTAGCCCCCGGCCACCACGCTCGCATCGCGCGTGATGTCGACACAATTGATGCTAGCCACAGCACAGCCACAGCAGAGGTAAGTGACGTTGATTAGGATAGGCGCTCGAGGTCGGGGGTCGGGGGTCGGGGGTGAGGCGGGGTGGGTGTGGGGGGCGTACCTGTTGTGAGAGTTGAGGAAGGTGAAGAAGCAGATGGAGGGGAGCGAGGCGGACGAGAGCGCCACGCGCCTTCTCAGGTCCTCCAATCGCTTGATCTCCAGCGTTTCGTTTCTGGAATCAGAAATGAGGGCCACACTTCGTCAGCTGACCGCGATCCGCACTGCGGTGGCGTGTGCGGACAGGCGCGTGGGCGTGCGTGGACGTACAGGGAGGGAACGGGGATCATGGACTTGATGGTCTCAATTGGTGGCCCCGCGGGTTCAGTCGGCTCCGTCTTTACTCGCTTGACGGGCGTTTCCTTGGCCTGCAATCAGTACCACCGCATCGTAAGCGGGGAACGCGTGACGACACACGCACGACACGACACACACGCACGGCACGACACACGCACGACGCGGCACGACACAGCGAAGTTGGATCGGTGTTTTGGTCGGGGTGTACCTTCTTGGCCTCCTCCTTTTCCTCGTCTTTTTCCGCGTCTTTCTCGATGTCCATTTGGCTGTCGTCCTTCCCGCCGGCGTCCTCCTTCTCTTTCTCCTTTTCCTTCTCCTTTTCTTTCTCTTTCTCTTTCTCCTTTTCCTTCTCTTCCTCCTTTTCGGCCGCTTCCTCCTTGAGGTGCGCCACCTGCTCCTCGAGCAGGCCCCAGTGTACCTCCTTGCGGTTGATGTTGTCCACCTCCTCCGCCGACTGGCCGGTGATGGCGTCGTACTCCAACTCAGCCAGCTCATCCGGTTCACCGCTGAACACTGCGTTTCATCATTATCAACACCAAATCATCACACCGCACACACCGCACACATCCATTAGTGTGTGTCGTGTTGTGTGTGTGTGTGTGTGTCGTGTTGTGTGTCTGTAGAAGAAATCAAATACCCTTGATGTCGAGATACTGGTTGGCGAGACCCAGCAGCAGGGTCATCTTCGGCTGTTCGAGGAAGGCCACCAAGAGGTTGGCGCTGTAGCGGCACATCCGGACGGGCGACTTGAACTTGCGGAACTTCTGCGCCACCTGCACACCCGATGGATCCGTGACGACAACGACCACGACAACCGCAACGACAACGACGATGGTCACTACACAAGAACGAGCACCGAGTAGTGGTGGTTGTAGGGGTAGTGGTGGCAGCAGCAGGCATTACCTGGTTTTCTTCGATCTGCTGCTTGCTGGTGACGGCCTGCAAACGCTGGATCTCGTCCAGGTGGAGATCCTCGTGTTCGACCAGGTGCTTCTGCAAGAAGCCCATGGCTGAGGCCACACGCCAGGGGGTTCATCGTGACGACGTGAGCGAGATGAGGTTGGCGACGACGCCAGCGGGGACCAAGTAGAGAGAGTGGTAGGCGTAGTGGCAGTACGTACCGGCGTCGGGGCGGTTATCCGCCACCATGTCGAGGTAGAGGTGCACGAACACGGGGTACAGGACGCCCATCAGCTCAAACTGTTAACAGGCGAAGAGGAAAGGGGTGAGCCTTAGGCCTGCACAGCCCACACGCTCAACTTCTTTCGAAATGGGCCAGCTGAATTTATGCCAGATATTAAATGATGATTTAATTTGGAGGGGATTGGGGGCAGACGAGTGGGGGGAGGGAATGGGACCTTGTATCGGTCGAGGGAGGCGTAAATCCAATCGCGCAGCGCGATGTAGGCCTCATCGTAGCGCTCGGGCGAACGATCGATGGTGCCGAAGGAAGAAATGAGATTCGTAATGCTCGCTTCGCTATCGAGCGCGGCTTCAAAGGTGGCCTGCTCTGCCGTCCGTTCGCCCCCATGGCCAGCCGGGGCCGCAGCGCGAGCTAATTCCTGCTGCATAATGGCCGCGGCGGCCTTGTAGCCCTTCCTCTTTAGATAGAGGAGGATCTGATTATCCGTCTCCCTCTCCTTGCTGCTCATCTTGCCTCTCTACTTGTATGCGACGAAGATCAGCCCCAAGATGAAACAATCTTCAATCAACAGCAAATTTCGTAAATTTAAAACAAAACGAAACGTTTGGCAAACGTTTTCCCAATTTTTTAGTTAGCTGCTCAAACCGGGATTTATCGAGGCACGACTGTAACTCAGCGGTGTGGGAATTTCTCTCTGATTCCACCGTTTCTCGTCTCTTCTGGAGTTCGCGAGATGTACGGCTGGCGAACTGAATTGAACACACGACATCACGGGAGTACGGGCCTGGGATGAATCCGACGTACTGCCAAACTCCACCGGACCAACCTCCAGCGGCCAGGGTCCTTCACACTGATCAATTGTTCGTAATCCCTATCAGATTTCTCCCAACTCCTCCTCTGGGCCGGGGCCTACTGGGTTCGGTGTTGTTTTCCGCCCCTGGGGTACAAATAGTGCAACCTACCTTCTCCACTATCATCACCACCACAACCAACTACTGCTTCCACCTCAAGCATCAGCAGCAGCAAAGAAGCATCCAATATTGGTCTTCTTCTTCTTCTTCTTCAACAGAACAGACCACAACAACACAGCAACATGGCCATCAAGTCCATGACGTGGACCCTTCTGCTGCTCTCGACCTGCCTGCTGGCCCTCGTGGCCGCCCAGACGCCCGCACCTGAGACCTCCCCCGTGCCCGAGGCCTCGCCCTCCGAGCCTGCTCCCTCACCCACTGCCGGTGGCGGTGGCGGCGACCTGGAAACGATTCTCACGCCCGCTCTGGACCTCCAAAACGGCTTCAAGCTCACCGATGACGGCACAGGGTACGTTACGCAATCGTCTTCGTTCTTTTTGGTTCTTGTTGAACATGTTGAACCAAATGCTGATATATATCACCAACATGTCTATTGTCACCAGATTCATTGCCAGCCATGGCAACTCCAAGTTCACCATCCGCCTGACCTGTCTGCGTGAGGTGGGCAAGGGCGGCGGTGGCGCCGTTCAGGAGGCCGCTCTGGCGCTCGGCCAGAAGCAGGTCATCAGGCCCCAGGCGCCGTGGGACCCCGACCTCGAGTCCGTCTACTCGGTACACATCCCCACCACTTTGATTTTCCATTGGCCCGCGTCGTTTCGTTGCTAACCGGAAATTTATATGCTTGGTCGGCGTTTTTTATCTGGGCCAATAGGAATTCAGCCAGAACGTGGGCATTGCCAAGCCCGAGGGTGCCGTGTTCAACTGGAACATCAAGTCCTTCATCGACAAGTACCACATGGAAGCCGTGCCCGGCTCCAAGCAGTTCATCGCCCTCCTGCCCGGCAACGTCAAGGCCAACATCCAGATCGAGTGGCCCGTCAAGTCCTACCTCAACGGCTTCCAGGTGTGCACCGAAGTCACCTGGGACATCGCCGACGAGGACTTCTACCTGTTCATGAACAACAACACCCTGCCCGGCCAGAAGAAGAACCTCACCGCCGAGCCCACCGTCTCCTACACCGTCGCCAAGGGTACTACACTCTCAGAACATTGATGTATTTATATACTGACATACTTATATTGTCAATTCACAGACAGCAAGGGACGCACCACTGGGTTCACCCTGAACGGCCCCTACACGTTCGCCTACCTGTGGCCCGGACGCGGCGGCTTCACCTTCCTCAGCAAGAACCCCTACGCCAAGTCGGGCGAGCCCAACTTCGCCAACCTCAACGTGACCCTCAACAAGGCCTCGTGGACCCAGAAGGGCAGCGTCGAGGTGGTGGTCACCAGCGACCGCGCGGCAGAGAAGATCATGCTCGACCCGCTCATGGACATCGAGGGCGGCTGGGCCTCGGGCCTCCTGCCCAACCTGGCCCTCCTCCTGGCCGTCCTCTTCTCCTTCGCCTCCCTCGCCCACCTCCTCTAAGCCAGCCCAAGCCCGCCACAAGCCAGCCGACCGGTCTCCAGGTTGCTCTGCAACCGACGGCCAATCCGACACTAGATATCTTTAAAATGTGCGATACAACCACCAACCATATGTTTTTTTAACTTTCCTACTTTCTTCTCCTGGAGTGATCACTATGTTGATCACTCTCAGCGCTATATCAAGATGTGATAAAATGAACTTCTCTCTTCCAACAACATACAACATCAACAAAAAAAATTCCTCTTCCTCACGGGTTGTCCGAGTCGTTGATGTTGAGCCGTCGTCGTGTTCGGCTGTCCTCGTCTTCTTCGTCTTCGTCTTCGTCATCTCGCCGCTCTTCATTGTCTTCCCGTTCGTCCCGTTGTCGTTGTTGTTGCTGCAGTTGGCGACTTCGTTCCTGTTCGTGTCGTTGATGTCGCTGCCTTCGCACCTCCTCCTCTCGCGTGCGCTCCCGGCTCTCGGCGTCGCTAGCGCCGTCGTCCCATGAGGCCGGCACGTCGATCTGCAGCCGCACCGACGACGGCCCGCCGTCGCCGCTCTCCTCGCCGCTGCCGGTCGTCGTCCGCCGGCGGTCTTCATCGTCGACGCTCTCCTCGCGGCCGGCGCCGTCGGCCAGCGACGGCAGCGGCATCGACGAGGCGGCCGAAGCGGTCGCGCCGGCGGAGGGCGAGAGGGACGACGAGCGCCGGAGGCCGGCCGTGAGCGTGCGGCCTCGCACGCCCGAGCTCGAGAGGTCGACGTAGAAAGACCCCGCGAGCGCGGGGTCGCGCGTCACCTCGGCCTTGGTCTCCATGTACTCCAGTATCTCGCGGAAGCACGGCCGCACCTCCGGCTCATCGTCCCAGCACCTGTTCGTGTCGTGGTGCGTGTGCGTGTGCGGTGGTGTGTGCGTGTGCGGTGGTGAGTGTGACCGTCTTGACGGTGGCGACGAGTCCATGGGCGAAGGCGAGGGCGAGGGGGTGGTATACCGCTGGATGATGTCGAGGAGGCACGAGGGGAACTCGTCGGACGGTGCGGGCAGCCGCGGCCGCAACTTCTCCGTGACGACCTTGTTGATGATCTCGAACAAATTGATGCCCACGTAGGGCTCCTCCCGCGTCATCAGCTCCCTGTGTTATTTTTTATTTATTTACATTAATAAAACATTATTATTTCTTATTAATGGAAAAAATAATTAATTGGAAAATTGAAAAATAAGATTCAATTAATTAGTTTTGAATTGTGCGGGGGAGGGGCGCACCACATGATGATCCCAAAGCTGTACACGTCCGACTTCTCAGTGTAAACAGACGAACGGAGGACCTCAGGGGCCGAATACCTTTGACGTCGCGCGCATGGTTGACATGAGCTGTGCGTCGTGTGCGTGTGCGGTGGTGCATGTGCGTACATGGGAGTGCCGACGGCCGTAATGGTGTGGTTGACCTTGCACGAGAGGCCAAAGTCGGTCACCTTCAGGTTGAGACTGTCGTCCACAAGAATGTTCAGGCTCTTCAGATCTGTTTCATCAATTAGGGCCTTAGCTACCACCCACTACCACCCCATCACCCCACCGCCCACCACCACCCGGAGAGCGTACCCCTATGTACAATGGAGGGTTTGTGGGAGTGGAGGTAGAGCATGCCGCGGGCGATGTCGCGTCCCATCAGGAACTTGCGGTGGAGCGTGATCTCTCGGTCGGAGTGAATGACGTGGTACAGCGAGCCCTGCGTCATGAACTCCATCACTACAGCACACAAACACGCCAAGCTGATGAGTGCGTTGTGCGCGGTGTGTGCGGTGTGTGCGATGAATGTCAGGAATTCGGTACCGATCGAAAAGTGCGGTGCCTGCATGCAGGCGCCGATGAACAGCACAATCTGCGCACAAACAGGAAAAAAATAATTATTAATATTAAAATTGGAAAATGTAAAAGATAATTTAAAAGAAATAATGGTCGGGGCGCGTACGTTGGGGTGGTGCAGCTGGCGGAGGAGTTCAACTTCGTTCTCGAACTGTTTGAGTTCGGTGTGCTGCATTTGGGTCTGATAGAGGGTCTTGATGGCCACGTTGATGCCGCGCCAGAACCCTCTGCGATCCGGTTCACATGTTAGCGTTGCCCACGACAGCTGGCGCGCGCGGAGCAAACCTGTGGACTTCGGAAAAGTTGCCTCGGGCCAGCGGCTCCACGATCTCGAGGTCGTCGTAGTCGATGCGCCAGTCGTCCGACAGCCTGATTGCCACAATCAGTCAAAAACGCGGGAAAACAGCGGCGACTCAACATCAACTGATTACGTTGCTGCAGCCGACAGCGCAAAAGTGAGTGGTTGGGGGGAGGGGGTGTACGTGAGCAGTGGCAGAGTGGACGAGTTGTTGCCAAACTTGGTCCCCGCGTATCCTGCATCATCGTAAGTCACACAAAACGTTATTTTTCTTTAATCGCCAGAAATAATAATAATAATATTAAAGCAGAAATATATACATAATTATAAATAATTATAAATAATGTGAAAAATAGGTTTCACACGGATTGGTTATAACGGTGCGCACCTTTCTTGCGCCACTCGATGGAATCGGCGGAGAGTGCGGACACGTAGACGATGACGAAGAACAGCGAGGAGAGGGCGCTCTGGGCCATGGCCACACTGCACGAGGGTAGCGGTGAGTAGAGCTATTATTATAATATTTTGAAGAATAAAATAGCGGGTGGCCGTACCAGGAGGCGCCGTCGATGTCGAGGTACCGCAGCACCGCGGTCGCAGCGGACATCAGCCACACCGCCACGAGCACGAACAGAAAGCGCTGGAGTGCCCGACGAGCTGTGTTCACAGACCACAACGTCGGCTCCAGGGATCGGAGCGAGAAGCAAAAGTAGAGAAAGAAGAAGAAAGAGAAGTGTGTACCAGCGAAGGTGCGCAGGTACGGCACGTAGGGCACCACGAGCAGGGCGAGGTAGATGAGGAACCAGACGCCGTTGTAGAGGATACCGAAGAAGCTCCAGTCGGTGTTCGTGGAGGTCCACTCGCTACCGGGATTCGCTATGAAGTACTGTGTTTTGCCACAGGCCACGAAGACACACGGTTACAAGAGAACACACACAAGGTGATGGTGGCGATCAAAGCGCCACGAAGCGGAACGAACCCATCCGCTGGCCACCAGGCCCGCGATGAATATGGAGCCTGCGATGGATTTCAGCAGCGAGCGCCGGGACAAGTCCGGCATGTGCATCCAAATGATCAGCGTGCTGTGTACACGTCAACAGCGTGTTAGCGGGTTGTTTTTTCCATGTGTGGCTATGACACACAACACACGCAACACGCAACACACACGACACACGCACACAACACGGCACACGGACACCGCACGCACGCACGATGCTAGTGGAGGGAGGGAGAAGCGCGTACTTGCAGAACATGGAGAGGCCAAAGATCTCGACGACGGTGAGGACGATGGCGAGGATGCTGTTGATGGGCGCCAGAAACAGGCTCACGATGAGCCACACCATGAACAGCATGAGGATCTGCAGCCATCGGATGTAGATCGGCAGCAGCTGGCGTTCAAACTGTGTTGAATGTGTGATCAAGAGGTGATTAATTGGTTCATTTTAAAATAATCGCATGGGTGGGGGGGGGGCGATGTACAGCGAGGGTGCCAGTGAGGGCCTTTCTGAATTTGGTGATGATTTTCCACCACAAGTGGTAGAGGAGGAAGAGGAGCGGGATGGTGTAGATGACGAGCAGGAAGACGGGCACGTTGAGGTAGTTGATCTTGCCCTCCATCACGTAATCGCACACGCTCGCCACCGAGCACGCATTCTTCGAAATGCACCAGCCGAGCGCCGAGGTCGGACTGGATAGGCCCAGCAAAAGCAAGATGGCGCCGCCATTTGATGAGGGCCGTAGAGATGAGGTGATGAAGTGGGCGATGGAGCGATCCATAGGTCGAAAAATTGACGATTTACGACGCCAATTTTAGGCGACGTTCTGATTCGATAATCGAGGAAAGAATCGAGCTGGGTGGCGGGGAAGAGGATGGCGGGAGGCTGTCAGGGTTGTCGTGCAAGCATCCCTCGAGTGTCGATCCTGGTTCTTGGATGCGTGCGCTTGTTGAACTGGTTCTCTTCTATTAACAATGCTGTTGCGACCGTGTGGCGCTTTTATTGGTTTGGCGGGTTAGGGAGGGTACAACTCGCTACTGTTCGAAGAGGTGGTAGAGAGCGGCGAAGAGCTCCTTCACCTTGTTCCAGCACCACTCCACGGCCTGCTTGGCTGCTTGGAAGATGGCGTTCAGCTTCTGCAACAGCCACGCCACCAGCGAGTCGAGCCACTCGAACAGCTCGTAGCCCACATTCACCTTGAGCGCGATGGCGTTGGGCGAGTCGTCGCTGCTCACCTCGAGCATGCCCTTGACGTCCTTCTTGAAGCGCTCCATGACCTCGTCCACCTTGTGCGCGAGGATGGTGTTGAGCAGGTCGCGCTCCTCGTCGGTGATGTGGCCACGCTCATTGACTTCTCGCATCACCCTGGCCTGCTCCTTCTTGTAGAACGCCAGCATCTCGTCCGGCTCGAGGTTCTTGGCCTTCTCCTGGATGCGCTCCCACAGGCTCTGGCTGCGAAGGTTGAGCTTCAGAACCGAAGGAGCAGGCGGGGCATCCTCCAGAGTGAAGGTCTGCGACGGTGATTGCATGGTTGGTGAGTGTCGAGGTGAATAAGTGGCCTGGGCGCCGTGGGCCTCTTTTTATTGTCGTTGCAGGTCTACCAGGTGACCAATCGGACTGCGTTGGGATTGAATTGGTCGCATGGCGAAACGTCGTGACGACTTGTTCGCCGACCAGCACCAGGTGACAAGACAACACCTGGTTTGCCGGTGCCACCCAGCTACCACCATGCAATCACCGTCGCAGACCTTCACTCTGGAGGATGCCCCGCTGGTGTTGTGGTAGTGGTGGTTGGGAGAGGTGGTGGTCGCCCTCAGACCTGAGGGCATGGCGACAAATCTGGGACAAGATTAGGGCTGATGTGAACAACAGGGCCCACTTCGCACGGAAGTAGTAGTTACTGCATAAGCTGTGCAGTGGTTGTTGAGTGTAAAACTAAATGAAGCTGTACGGCAGAGCATCACCTTTAACAAGTACCCAGACCTGACAAACGGAATAGCAAAAAGGAAGGTTCAAGGTTTTACCAGGTGATGAGGACCACAACTCCGACTACACCAAGAACCAACGCCAGACAGGACGCCAGGCCCAGGAGGGCCCAGCGGCGCCTTGTTGCCGGTTCCGTGGCTTTGCTTGTGAACCGTGCCAACACGGCCACGGGCACGGCCTCCAGAGCCCACGCCTCGGGCAGCTCCTGGCGCTGCTGAAGAGTCGCAAGGTAGGAGCCGCTGGCGAGCCTCTCGGTAACTTGGTCGTCCATGGCCACGAAGAGGACAACCACGCGATTCGCTTCTTCGGTGCTGTAGCGCCTCGTCTGGGGGAACCGTCCGTCGTCGCCGAACACGAGGTCGGAGACGCTTGAGCGGCAGGGGACCACCAGCACCGTCCCGAAGGGCGCCTCCTCTGCGAACATGCTGGTCGCGCGGTCTTCCACCACCTTCTCGGGGAAGTTGAAACGGCGCCGTACGTAATGCTCGGGAAAGACCCAAGTGTACCCTCTCAGAGGGGCAAGGCTGGATGGGGTGGTGTGCATTGGGGTACTGTTCTGGGGAATATGGGTGGGAGGCTCCGGTGCGAGCGACGGTGCGTTTATGTGTCTTCTCTTGCCAACGGGCACCGGGCAACATGTTAATCGTCGACGCGCACAGTGGCGTGTGACACAGTGATGGGTAACATGGGTGCCGTGTGGCCAAAGAGGTGCCGCTTCGCCCACGCCACGAACGTGGTGATGAGGGGGGCAGATGTCCCTTGTAGCAGGGCCATCGAAGTTGCCGACAAGAGCCACGAGGTCGGGAGGGCTTGAATCGAGTAGAGGCTGTAGAGATATTCTTCGCGCCCGAGTCTCTCGACGACCTCCTTGTCCATCGCCACGAAGAGCACGGTCACCTCCACTTCGAGTTGCTCGAGTTCGTGCCGCAGCTCCCGCGGAAATCTGCCGTCGTCGCCAAACACCAGGTCCGACACACTCTCGCGGCATGGCACGATCAGCGTGACGGGTGCAGACGGCAAGCGGGGAGGACCCTGCAACTTCGTGGCAACGGCGAAGGAGAAATTGAACCTCCGCAGTATGGCATCGCAAGGGAGCCAGATCGCTGCCTTGTCGTCGTTCTCCTCGGTCGAGACGGCCACAGTGCCTGAGGCTGGGGAAGGAGTGAGTTCTTCTCCTCCTCCTCCTCCTTCGAGCACCACGAACCCCTCTTGGTCGTCCGACGCCAGCGTTTGCTCCGTGGGGGTGGTGTCCTCCATTCCTTATCGTTCACGAGTGCCGGTGATGCCTCTTTATTGCACCGATGTGTGAATGCACCATCACACGGCGACACGTCTCGTGTAAAATTGTAGTTGTTGTTGCATGAACACTAGGGGGACCAATGGGGCTGCGTTGGGCAGTCGCGACTTGTTGTTCATGTGGGAACTCGGTGAGTAGCAGCACCAGGTGACTAGGCGCACCTGGTTTGCCACCATTGCCTTCGCGCGACGACTGGGTAAGGGCCACAGAAGAAGAAACAAACAAAGTTCTACAGGCGCCACCCATCACCAATGTCGTCCGCGCTGAACGTGGCTGTGTTCGGAGATCAGCACTCGGGCAAGAGCCACCTGATTTGTGCCTTCTACAAGTGGCGCAACCCCGACACCCGTGCTCTCATCGCGCCTGCCGGCAGAGACGCCGAGTCTGGCACGACCAAGCTCACCGCCTACCGTGTGGAAGGCGGTTCTCAACCGTACCACTTCTTCGACACACGAGGCTACCCACCCCAGAAAAACATGAAGCGAGCGAAGGCCGTGGTGGAAGGCCTTCACATCGGGACCGACATGGAAGGCGATTTCGACAAGGACGAGCAGAAGTGCCCGGAGAACGCGGCACACCACGCCATCGTCATCCTCGACGCCGAGGACCTCGAGAACCAAAAGGTGACCCAGGTGACTCGGCTCTTTTGGACCACGAACATCACTACTTGGGAAATCAACAAGGTGTTGATGAAACATGTACCTGTCTTCTACCAGATGCTCGAGAATCACTTCGGTACCAGCCATCTCTTTCTGTGCTTGGTCACAGAGGCACTAAGACGTGGCTTCGCCCCTCTCTCTTTAATACTCCACCCAGGCTTCCCACCCATCGTGGTCATCACCAAGGCAGCGAACCTGCACCTGTCCCCCGAGGTCATGATCCGGCGGCTCGGGTGGGCGATGCACAAGACGAACCTGTTCATCATCAATAATACCATCACCTCACCATCGGACAAGGTCTCGGCGAGCATGGCCGTGGTGCTCGAAGAAATCTGGGACAAGATCAAGGTCGACGCGAACAACAGGGCCCACTTCGCACGGAAGTAGTAGCAGTAGTTGACGACCTCGTCTCATGCAATAAACGACTAGCCTGCTGGCCAGCCCTTTCCTTGTTCGTGCACTAGTGTGCCGCGGTGGTGAACGGAACGAAAAACGAATCGACAACGTCGTCGGACACCTTTTACATCAGGTGGTCAGTCAGACAGTCAGACAGGTGAGGCTCAGGTGATGAAAAAGAGGAAAAACGCACCTCTTCATGGCGCGGTGGCTTCCACTGGGGGTTGTGGTGCTTCTCGATGATGACCGCATTCACGCCTTCGATGAAGTCGTGGCTCTCCATGAACCGGCACGCCACCCTGTACCACGCACAGACACGCAGCTTCGCTAAGTTCACTGGCTCGCGGCACTCAACGGAAGTTCCAGACAGCGTTCTTTGAACCCACCTCAAGTCCATCTCGAACACTTCATCGATGGACATGCCGCGGCCCTTCTTCAACGCCGCGAATGTGACCTGGGTAATGTAGTGGGAGGAGCACGCAGCGCGTTGCGTTGTGTTGTGACGGCGCATTGCGGTGCGTGAAGGCGATGGCGATCGTTGAGGCGGACGTCTGTACCTTGACGGAGGTGGGCGATTTCTTGTGGAGGACCTTGTACGCGGTCTCGGCCCACGCGTTCTTGTCCTTCTCCTCCTGCAGCCGCTCGTAGATCTCTTCAGCAGAGGCAACGTGGAAGTACCTCTGGATGCTCGCCTCGTGCTCCACCACCTCGATCTGGCCCTCTTCGCTCCGCAACACCATCATCAGTCTGCGCTGCTCGTGCAAAACTGGCGTATGCATCATCTTCGCGCCGCACGTACCGGGCTGCGAGGCGTAAGTCGACAGCACGGAGTCGACCGCGACAGCCCCCAAATCTGCTTTGCACAGTTCCTCCTGTCGTTTGCGATTGAGAGTAAGTGTGCGTGTGCGGTGGTGTGTGTGTGTGTGTGTGCGGTACACGGGTGTGTGTGCGTGCGTGCGTGCGTGTGCGTACCTCGAGCTTAGCCAACTTGGCTTTGGGCACGAAGTGCGTGGCTATGTTACAGTGCAAGACATCGGGCGCCCCCAATCGTGCGCCCATCAATGCCAGGTAGTTGCCCACGCCGTCCGGCAAGCGAGACAGGAAATAGCTGCCGCCCACGTCGGGGAAGAAACCGATCGCTGTCTCGGGCATCGCAAACGTGGTCGACTCAGTGGCTACGCGGTACTTGCAGCCTGAGCGAACCCCAACGCCGTACGCGCGCAGTTGGTCAGTCGATGTCAAAGCGTCAGAATGGGCAGAGTAGTGCGCGGCACCGATGGCAAGTCCGACGCCGCCGCCCATGGTGATGCCGTTGATGAGCGCGAGGCACGGCTTCTTGAGGTGGTGTATGAAACAATCGAGCCGGTACTCCTCGCTGAAGAAGCGGTGCGGGTAGGCGTAGTTGCCCTTCTTCGACTCCTCCGCCAGCACTCTGATGTCACCGCCTGCGGTCGTGTCGTGCGTGGCGCATTCGCGTGTTATTGATTGTCGACAGGCATGCGTGTGCGTGTGCGTGTGCGTGTGCGGTACCGGCGCAGAAGGCTCGGTCGCCAGCGCCTTTCAGGACGATCAGCTTCACGTCGCCGCTGCTCTCGGCCTCTCGGAAGATTTGCCACAGCAGTTCTACCATCTCTGCAGAGCGACAGACATTTCCAGTGTGTGAGGGCACGCGCGGTGGAGGACACACCGCATTGTGGGGGGGTCGGTAGGGTGTTGAACCCATGTTGAGGGCGTTGAGTGCACGGGGTCGGTTGAGAGTGACCGCCAGGCAGCCATTGGGGTGCAGGACTTTCTCGACCACTCGCTGCTCCCCGCCTCCCACCCCATTCTGGTGGAAAGATTGATTATTTTATTTTATTTATTAATAATTAAATTTAAATCTCGGGCAAATAAATCACTGAGGAGCAGATGTGCTTCGCAAGTACCGGTGAGAGGTGCCCCGCTAGAGTGCCGAGTCGTTTGCTGCTTTGCCGCTGCATGTTTCTTGTGTTTCTTCTCCTTTTTTTCAGTTCGTTCTGTTTTTCAAATAAATTACGAAATGAATTGGGAAACGCTTTGAGATTCTTTGCCCTTTTCGGGCTTTACCAGTCAGCAAATTCATTTACGTCATCAAATTATTGCATTCTTGTGGCACTCACGGAGAACAGGGTCGCTTGGCTTCCTTATCTGATGGTTACCTTCAACCTCCCTTATACTTTCCCTCTCGCCACGACCACCTACCTGAGTGGAGTGGCACGATGGCTCGTCGGTTCGGGCTCGGCCTCCTTCTGGCAGTACTGGCGTTTGCGGTGCTGCTCCAGGCCGCCGGGGCGGACATCGCCCTCCGTCGCTTCTCCGACAATCCACTGGTGGACCCCTCCTCGTTCGCCCCCAACAACACCCACGTTCGAGCAGACCGAGTGCGCAACATCAACTTTCCGTCGGTCATCCGCGCCCCGAGCTGGTTCTCCCCGCGCCTGGGCAATTACTACATGTACTTCTCGGACCACCACGGCCTCTTTGTGCGCCTGGCCTACGCCGACCGGGTCGAGGGGCCGTGGACGGTCTACCCGCACCCGACCCTCACCCTGGCCCAGGTCTACGCGGCCAACAACGTCACCTACAACGAGTCCAGCCTCTCGTACAAGGCCGAGTGCACCTCGCCCGACGTCCACGTCGACCACCAGGCGCGCGTGGTCCGCATATACTTCAAGCACCGCATCCCCACCTACCACTACGCCATACTCAGCGGCGTGGCGGTATCGCGCGATGGCCTGGGCTTCGCCCCGCGCAACGGGGCCATCGGCCTCTCCTACGTGCGCGCATTCACCTGGGCCGGCGACCGCGGCAACTACACCTACATGCTCGACCGTCACGGGAACATGATGCGGTCGGCCGACGGCTACGGCGGGTGGGAGCTGGGCAACGGCCTGGTCGGCAAGGCCTTCGCCAACCAGAGCATGATCAAGGGCGGCGACCAATACACGGGCCGGGTGCGGCACGTCGGCGTGAGCGTGGCGGGCCACGTGCTCAACGTGTTTGGCAGTCGCGTGGGTGACGCGCCCGAGCGCATTCTGTGGGCGTCGATGGACCTTCGCTGCACGCTGGCCGATTGGAGCACCTGCGCGCCGGTCGGGCCGGCGGTCGACGCCTTCCGCGGGGTGACGGCCTACGAGGGCGCGGAGTACCCCGTGGTGCCCTCGCGCCAGGGCGACGCTATCGACGTCAACCAGCTGCGCGATCCGTTCCCGTTCGCGGACGATGGCAAGTGCTTCATCTTCTACACCATCGCCGGCGAGAGCGGTATCGCCGGTGGTCGCATCGCAGACACCTTCTGCGGTCACCAGCCATGAACCACAAACCACCGCAGTGTCTGCTTGAGTGTACCTGCTAATTATTAAATAAATGTTTTTTATTTCTGTTTTCTAGATTTTTAAGTTTGCTCGAGGATTGGTTGGAAGATGGAGCTGCCATCGACTGAGGGCATGCAGGTGCACAGCGGGTTCGACGACTGCGTGGGCAACACGCCGCTCATTCTGCTGTCATCGCTCTCCCACGCCACCTCCTGTCTCATCTACGGTGCACGATTTTCCCCAATGGTTTAGCTCAGAATTTAACCTCTACCGCGGTCCTGCACTCAAACGTTAATCTTTCTCCAAATCATCTTTGAGATGTGCAGGTAAGGCCGAGTTCATGAGTCCTGGGGGCAGCGTGAAAGATCGCGCCGCCCTCTACATGATCAACGCTGCCGAACGCGACGGCCACTTGACCAAAGGAGGTGCGTCGTGCATCTGCTGTGTATTTAAACCAAGCGTGCAGCCCGAGGCTGATGACACTCTCTTGATGTGAAGGTTTGCTTGTGGAGGCGACGGCCGGCAACACTGGTACGCTTCCTTTTTGGACTGTGAAGTGGACTATGCGGTCGTTGTGAGCGGCCGTAGTAGTACTTGTGTCCCACGCTCTCACACGGGAGTACGTTTGTCAGGCATTGGCCTGGTGCACATCGCCAACCAGCGGGGCTACAAGTGCGTTGGTTCTCCCTCCGCCTGTGCTGGTGATGATAGTGCTGCGTGGAAGTGCACCCACGATCATCAACGCCCATGATCATGAACGCCCAACGTTGCGGTACGGTCAGGTGCCTGTTTACCTGTTCTGCGGCGACCTCGGAGGAGAAGATCCGATACCTCCAGACCCTGGGCGCTGAGGTAGTGCGCTGTACCTCGGTCCCTACATCACGTACGGCCTCACCAGCGGCATCCCCGCGGCGTGGTGTCCG
Organism: Acanthamoeba pearcei; assembly: GCA_000826505.1. Taxonomy (NCBI): domain Eukaryota; phylum Discosea; order Longamoebia; family Acanthamoebidae; genus Acanthamoeba; species Acanthamoeba pearcei. The sequence goes on from CDFJ01213751.1 coordinate 32,793, forward strand.
CTCGCTCTCCTGCTTATGCACGGACTCACACGCTTTGTGGATCACGGCCCTGTGGCGCGCAGACCCTGACCACTTTCAAAATATGGCGAAGCGACTCGCGGAGGAGCGAGGTACCACCTTCCTTACCCACACACGCAGCACTGTGTTCGCCCAGTGTAATCTGAGCTTCGCTTTTCAGGCGGATTCTTCGTGAACCAATTTCAGAATTTGAACAACATGAACGCGCATTACTGTACAACCGGACCAGGTATGTCTTTCTTCTCCTTCTTCTCCTTCTTCTTCTCCTTCTCGCAAGCCCGCTCACGTCCACTTACACTTTTTGACTTAGAAATCTGGCGTGACACTGCCGGACGGGTCGACGGCATTGCCCTCGCGGCGGGCACAGGTGGCACCATTGCAGGCACCTCGCGCTACCTCAAGGTGAGTGGAACGACCCACATTGACGCACTCATGAGCGTACAATGATGGTCGATGACTGACAGAAATGCATGCGTCTGGTGGTGACGAGCAGGAGCGAAACAAGGCGGTCCAGGTGGCGCTCATAGACATCCCTGGGTCGGGTGTTCTCGCTGAACGCAAGCCCGACGAGCCGCTACTCGTCCTGCGGCAGAAGACGGAGGAGGAGAAGGCCAAGAGTGGCTCCTCGGTGATGGAGGGCATCGGTGCGTGTCGGCCTGTCCTGCATCACCTTTGCGCCATTTCGTCGTTGCTTGCCTCTCTCATGCGATGCGAGCGCACAGGGAGCTCGCTGCTGTATGCCAACCTGGCGCAGGCGCAGCTGGACGACGTGCTGCATGCCGATGAAGATGCCACGGCCATTGAAATGGCTCACTACATGCTCCGCAAGGAAGGCATTTTCCTCGGTAGGTTGGCGGTGTGTGTGTCGTGTGTGCGTGCGTGTGCGGTGTGTGTCATGTGGTAACAACTCACGCGTTCTTCCAAGGATCGTCGGGTGCGTTGAACTGCGTGGCGGCGTACCTGCTGGCCAAGAAGCTGGGGCCGGGCCACTGCGTGGTCACCTTCCTCTGCGACAGCGGGTCGCGCTACGAGTCCAAGATCTACAACCCGGCCTGGCTCAAGGAGAAGAACATCACCATCGGCCCTGCCGAAGACCTCTCCTTCCTGCGGCACATCGAGGAGCTCAACGGCATCCCTCCCGCTTGAACCAGGCCCACCCTACGTTCGTTTCCCTTTCCCGCGCTCGTCGACAAAAAAGGAACCCTTTGCTGACGAGGCAGGGAGTAGAGAGAGACAAAAAAGATCAATCAATCGAATTGATTGATCAAATCATCTCAAGATTCGAAGATGGGCAAGTACTCTGCGCTGCCGCTGTTTGTTACGCTGTATGGACTGGGCGTGGTGATGCTCCTGTCGCTGTGCGCTACGGGTGGCGACGCCTTTGTCTTTGTGATCCCGCCCCGTGAGGAGCTGTGCGTCTGGGAGAACGCAAAGCCGAGCTACTTCGTCACAGTCCAGTTCCAGGTGCTCGAAGGCGGACACCAAGACGTGGATATCAAGGTGCCTACCTTCTTTCGTTTCAAATCTTTTGAATTCACAGTTGATTTCAATCTCGCGCATCTGAGCACGACGCTCGTTGAAACGGTACTAATGATGGTGCTTGTGGCTTACAGTTCACATTCAAGGAGAAGAACGCGGCGAATGGCGTGGAGAGGTTGCTGATGGTGGCGCAACGGCGAAGCGAGGAGAAGTACACCTTCACCGTTGACCAAGTTGGCGACTACCAGTTCTGCTTCAGCAACCTGATGTCTCTCTCGAGCTACAAGACCATCAACATCGTCACGATGGTCACCCTTCCTCGCGCGGTCGTTGTTGAAGGTACTGGCCATATCCAGTCGTCGCGTCTGTTGTTCAATGCCATATGCTTACGTGCGGTGGTGTTTTGCCAGAGTTCATGGACCCGCTCGATGAAGTGGTGAAGCAACTGGGCTCGAGTGTTGAGGTGGTCAGGGACGAGCAACAGGCCATGAAGCAGCGCGACGTGGTCACCACAAACCGTGCGCATCCACCGCCCATTCGCGCTCGTGAAGTGGATGGAACTGCAAAAGCACTCACACTCTTCAAACATGTAGTGGCCGATGCGACGAACGCGCAGGTGTTCTGGTTCTCGGTGGTGGAGTTCGTGGTTCTCTTCGCCAGTGTGGGCTACCAGGTCTTTAACATTACGCGCATGTTTGAAGGTACCCCAACTTCTCCCCAACCCTTCACCGTAACGCGTAAGGTTCTGACCTTCTTCACCACCACGATCGCTTGTTGTTGTGCTTCTAGTGAAGCGAGTGCTGTGAATCGAGGCCATGCGTTGACACGACCGACGTCTCGTGTGTAGCACCTCAACGTCGTCACTACGTTTCTAGCTCTCTTCTTTGCTGCTCTCACCTGAACTCTCTCCTGACGTGGCTGGAATAAAGGCCGAGCCTCCCAGAGCGAGACGCCTGTGGCGGCTTGGCGGTCCGGTCGCGTGACGGATCTCTCCGCTTTCGTGTTTAGGTTTGGCCCGTGCACGAATAAGGAAGGTTACCTAAACAATCCCCCACTTTCAAAGTAGAACGAACCTGAGCCGCTTCATCCACACAGCCAAGAAGAAGAAGAAGAAGAAGAGGTGCCAACCCTGCTCTGCTTCCGCCTTCATCTGTTCGTGAACACGAGTATTGATTCTACTTCTTCGTCTTCTTCGTAGAGGTGGAACGAAAGATGTTGGGAGAGGGGAGTATACCAGATTCGGATTGGGAGATCCCTCAATCGGACATCAAGTTCGGTGTGCAGATCGCCCAGGGCAACTTCGGCCGCATCTACAAGGGCTCCTACTTTGGCACGGAGGTGGCGATCAAGCTCATCCTCCCGTGCGAGACCCCCGATATGACCCACAAGTACATCGAGCGCGAGGTCACGGTTCTCAAGTACGTTTTCCTGCTGGCGCGGCCGTGGTGGTGCTGTGCAGCGTGCGTGGCCGTGGTGTTGATGTTGTTCTGGCTTCTTGCTCCACTTCAAAGAGGCCTGCGGCACCCGCTTGTGGTCAACTTCATGGGCGTGGTGCGGCGAAACGGCGACTTTTACATCGTCACCGAGTGGGTGGACGGCGGCAACCTGCGCACCCTCACCAAGGACAAGAACGACACCTTCACGTGGAGCAACAAGGTCAGCATCGCCCGAGACATTGCCGTGGCCATGGCCTTCCTCCATGGGCGAGGCATCATTCACAGGTACGGCAATAGCACCACCGCGTACTACATGCCACCACTGCTTACTTATATTGCTTCTGTTGCATTACCTTCTGCAGAGACTTGAAGGCAGACAACCTATTGATCACCAAGTCCGGCCAGGTGAAGCTCTGTACGTAGTCACCTCCTCATACGATGAGCCAAGCTCTAAACACAATCCCAACAAAAGGTGATTTCGGGTTCGCGAGGGCGCGCAACACCGGCTACATGACGCTGGCCGGCACGGAAGAGGTACCCCAGCTTGCCGCCTGGCCAGCCCGGAGAGATCGCTAATGACGATTCGCAGTACATGGCGCCCGAGGTGATATTGGGCATGGAGTACGATGAAATGGTTGACGTGTACAGCTACGGCGTGGTGCTCCTCGGTACGGACCGCATGTTTGCTTCAAGTTGTGATCTCGTTCTTTTCTTGAGCTTACCTCTTACCTCTTACCTCTTTCCGCAGAGCTAATCTCCCGCAAGGTGCCACCAGTGCGTGGGCCAGCCTTTGCTTTCGACTTCAGTCCCGAGCAGCTGCAGTCGACCATTCCGGCTGACTGTACGATTTCATTCACCGCCAAGACCCACATTCATGTGCTCATTGTCTCTCGTTTCCATGTTGGCCGCCACACAGGTCCAAAGCGTTTGGAGGACCTGGTGCTGCGCTGCATCGACTACAAGCCCAGCAGGCGACCGGCCTTCAAGGACATCTTGGACACATGCAAGGAGCTACTGGAAGAGCTGAGCGTGGATGAAGACGCCAGCGGGAATCTGATGGAGGGCGATGAGACACTCCGCACAAAGCGAGCGCTGGAGATCATGAAGAACAGGTACGCCTTCCATTGATTTGGCGACGCGCGTCTAGAGCTAACACTTGGAGACCGGCGCCGACGCAGGTTGAAGGGAGCGCAGGCGCTGCTGGCTTCGGCGGATCTAGGCAAAGCCAGTGCGGATTCGCCTTTGCATTCTGGCCGACGCGGAGCGCCGTCAGCGGTTTCCCAGGTACTCCACCAGCTCAACGCGTTGTGGTTGCCATTCCTACGTGGAGACTGAGCTCGAGCACCCCACTAGTCAACTTCACAGCTCCAGTACGCCCCGAATGGCAACACAAGAGTACGATTCCCACACATGCGACGCAGTACACGCACGCACGAACTAACAATGGTTCAATCAGGACCCCAGCCAACTGGCGTACTTGCGAAGAAGCACCACAGGGATTACAACACGCAGTACATTTTCGCTTGGCTTCCAGGTGCTACGTCATGCGGTTGTGCATTCGCCTGACCGCACCCCTCTTGCACGCCCTTGCTCGCGCAGGCACACAACCAACGTCTCAATCGGCGAGACCCTGGGGCAGTGTCTCCCCTGCAACCGGCGCCGTTATGTTGCGCGAGGGCAAGACCGTGACGCTACCCAGCGAACTGGTTCGAAAGGGCGACTGCTTCATCGAAGAGGACAAGGTCATCGTCAGGTAAGCGGCGCTCAGGGGGACAGTGGGACCTTTGTGTGCGACCATGCCTGCAGCAGGCGCTCAGCTCTCTTCTCTGCTTTTCTTCACTTTGGCAGGGAGTCTGCCGGCGTGCAGACCGTCACCGTCTCCAAGAAGTATTCGTGGAACACGCGGCCCATGGTCATGAAGGTCACCTTCATGACCATCGTTTCTCCCGGCGGCTGGCTCAGCATCACAGGTAGCCACCCTGTTCTGTTCGCAGCGTGTAGACCATCGATCGATTGATTGATTGCTGATGGGTTGGTGTCGCGCAGTCGAGTTCGAGAACCACTCGCCCAAGGTGGTGACCGGCATCCAGGCCTGGGTCACAGAGCAGCGGACCGTCGTGAAAAAGAAGAAGTCCGTCATCGTAGAAAAGGTGCCCATCCTGCCTTGTGTGCGTGTGCGACGTGTGCGACGTGTGCGGCGTGTGCTGATGAGTAGTGCCGGCACAGGACTTGACCAAGCCGATATTCTTCGATCCGAGCCCGGTGCTGCCGCTGGCGCGCAAGGAGCGGCCGACGTGGATCGGCGACGTGGAGTTCCCCATCCCGCACGGCATTCCGCCGACGTCGATCGACGTGGACAACCACCTCAGCTACGTGCTCAACGTGGAGGGCGTCGTGGAGAAGGGCAAGACGAAGGGCATCCGCGCCACTGTCCCCATCACCGTTCGATCGCCGCTCGCCGCCACCCAGCTTCAAGATGAAGGCGACCGTCGACCACCAAACGTGTAGTAGTTTTGCTGCCTTGGCACCTCTGGCTGAGCTCAAGAAGATATCTTAAATTGGCAGAACACTAAACTGAAGAAGATGGAAGACGCACCGGTGTACACGCTCTTGACGCGGGAGCAGGTGGAGGAGCTGATCCACACGCACTACGACCTCGGGAGGGTGGTCGAGTACAAGGTCGCTCAATCGTCGTCTCGTGGTGCTTGAGATCCAATTTTTGGAGATTAACGTGTGATCTGGAAATGGGACGGCCTGCAGAAGCTGAGCGGAGGCCTGGCGAACTCAAACTATCGCGTTGACACCACGACTGGCTCGTACCTCCTCAAAATCTGCGATGAGAAGGACAAGCAGAGCCTCCAGGTTTTAATACTCTCCATTTATCAATGATTGAAGATTTGCAACTCATTCTCCCTTCGTGTCACCTGACGTCAGGTGCAAGTGGCGGCCCTCAACGCGATGCGAGCGGTGCACTTCCCCACGTGCCTGCCGCACCCGCTCAAGGGTGCCGAGGGCTACGTGCTGTGCCAGAACAACGACCAGCTGCGTGCCATCGTCTACGACTTCCTCCGCGTACCCCTCAACATGCCATTGATGTGTGTCGTGTGGTGAGTGGTGAGTGGCCTCTTCTTCAGCACCACTGATCACAGCTAGCGCAGGGCGGACCGGGTACGATCGAGGGAGTGACGGAGCGGATGATGGGCCAGCTCGGCACGGCCGTCGCCACGCTGCACACACTGAGTCCCGTCGACAACCTTCCTCCATTCCCCATGGGGTAAGCTCTCACCCCAACCCACCACTGGATTTTTGCTTCCAACCAACTGGTCTCACGCACACACATGAACGTATGCAGAGTGTCGGCAATTGACCCGTTCCTGGAGGAGGTCAAGGGCACCCCGTTCGAGGACCACGAGTTCGTGAGGTGCGTGAAGTCTGCAGCTTACGCGCATAACAGGGTTTTGTGCTGATCGCATGATGCACGGCATGGTGGGCGCCTACGCAGATATTTGCGAGAACAGCTGAACGCCTTCCGCGGCGTGATCGCCGACCCGACGCTGCCTCAGGGCATGATGCACGGCGACATCTTCCCCGATAACGGTACCGTTCGACACCAGCACGGACCCAACGTTGCAATGCACCGCCTGGTTTCCGTTTCTTAACCTCCTATTCCTCACAAATCAGTCATGTTTGACGGCGAAGAGCTGGTGGGCATTGTCGACTTTGAGGAAGTTTGCCACGGCCCTCTCCTGGTCGACGTCGGCATGGTACACGTACACGACACACACACGACACACATGACACGACACGACACACTCGACACGATGCGCACACACGGCACACGATGCTAAGTTGGAACGGGGCAGACAATTCTCGGGTGCTGCTACCCGCGAGACAACAAGCTGGACGAGGGGCTCATGCAGGCCTTCGTCACGGCCTATGACGCCAAGCGGCCCATGTCCGTCAGGGAGAAAGCCCAGCTGCCGCTGTTCATCCAATACGCCGCGCTGACCATTGCTTTCTGGCGGTTCAGGTGTGACTCACGCACACGCACACGCACACGCACACGCACACGCACACGCCCAACGACACACGCACACGCACACGCACACGCACACGCACACGCACACGCACACGCACACGCA
>CDFJ01213767.1:6576-18540 GCA_000826505.1 Acanthamoeba pearcei
GTGCGTGTGCGGTTGAGGGTCGTGCTGCGCTCACCTTGTTGAACTCGCCTCTGAGCGATCGTAGGCTCTGGACTGAGGGAAGTCGCTCCATGACATCGTCATCCTCAACCCGCAGTTCACCAGAACCCAACATGAAGCTGCACCCCCGATGAGCGTTTGAGTGCACAAAGGAAAGGCACATTGACACCAAGGCAGTGGTTAAGTGTGAAGGGTTGCGTACCTAGTGATGCTGGCTGTGTTCAGAGAATAGAGCTGCCTGCAGGAACGATGGCAAACGAAGATACGGTGTGAGCCACAAGCGCAGCGCGTGCGGGGAAGAGGGTGGCATAAGGAAGAGAGACGCGTACTGCATGTGCACGAGCTGCTTGGGCGTGGCTGTGTAGAGCTTGCCGAGCTTGTAGTCCCCACACGTGGTGCACATCAAATCTTTGTACACACTGACCATTGCATGGTGCGCGAAACAGAAAGTTAAGCCAACCAGTGCATACACGCCTGTCGGGAGGGACAAGGGGGGGGGGGCAGCGGGCGCACCAGCCGTCGTCGGCGCCTGATGTGGAGAGCACCGCTCGCTGTGAAGGCTCCACGACCCCCGTCACCGCTGTGTGCGAGCCAAAATATGCACGCGTGAGCTGAGGGAGACAAAACGGAAGGGAATCAAACGCAAATGGGGGGGGGAGGCAACCAGAGAGACAGACAAGGCCAAGGCTCTGATCCGTGCAAACAAAGGAGAAGGAATCGCCCACGATGCACCGACAGCGGCCGCACTGGAATACCAGAGGTGCAATAAGCGTTTCTTCGTCCTCGAGTGATTCGCTGTTTGCACTGTCCTTTGCCCCCCCAGCTGACCGTTCATCGTGGTCCTGAATCTCCATCGGCACGTTTGAAAAACACCAACAAGATGGCGCCAAACAAGGAGCTGTTGGTTGAAAGAAGGAAAAAGAGAAAAAAAGCCCAGAAATCTGCCGCTTTTTTCCACTTCCATTAGTGGCCCTATTATCAAGGTGTAGCATGTTATTGCCCCTTCCCCCCTTCCTTGTGACAAACTGGTTGTTGAATATCAGTGCTGTGAAGCAAAGATGCCACTTTCTGCCAATCATGGCCAGAATGTTGCACCCTGAGCATATATCAGTGGCAAGGAGGGAGGATGACAGGAGGGAGGATATAGGAGATGCTGTGTTTAGATTTGTTGGTGGGTACAGTGGTTGAACGGAAGTTCACTGTTTGTATGCCTGCATACAGGTCATAAGAGAACCTAACTGGTCCACACTTGTGGAATGACAGGAATGGTGGCTGCCCCAAAAAAACTTCCCAGAAGTAAACTAAATCCAAGTCCAAAAACTCATTCGATCCAACGATTGGAAACGATTAGAGCGATGAAGGCCACCACAACGAAGAAGCCCAAGGCCAAATGGATGTGGCACGGAGATGACGGCTGGCATGCGTATGACGAAAAGCTCAGCGATAAAATCGAGAAGGCCTATCAAGACGAAAAGGACGAGTACAAGGTCGACGATGAACGCTTCGTGGACCTCAAAAAGTTCCTCCAGAGGTAATCTGCCTGCACCCAGTATGTTAATCGACTTCGCATTTTTTGCTTAATGCAGTTAATTGTGCAGGCGCTACGACGATCGGAAGAAACGGCGTGGAGTCAAGCGGTAAGTGAAAAGCCACACATTTGTCCCCCCCCCCCGCCAAAAGAATAACGGCAAATTGCTTACGATGGAGATCGACCTGGTTGCAGCGTCCCGCCTCCCTTCTTCGAGGACCAGGTCGTCATGTGCCTTCTTCCAGGTACCTAAAACTCAGTACCTGCGCTCTGCGCTGGCGAGAGCAAAACTGACATGGTCATGTGTGCGTCGTGACTGCAGCTAAGGCCAAGAAGACGGTGGAAGACAAAGTGAAGGAGTACGGCGGCCTTGTCGCCGCTGCTCTCAACAAGCAGTGCACGATGCTTGTCCTCAGCGAGAAGGACGCCAGTGCGTGCCTTTCTTCGAAGTCTTCTGTTTTATTTTCCTTTTTTTTGGCACCTCCTGACGGCGCATGGCCCAAAGGCGGCAAGTACGCCACGCAGGTGGCCAAGGCGAGGAAGCTCAAGGTCGCGCGGGTGACGCCCGAGTACTTCGACAAGTGCGAAGAGGAGGAGAAGCTCGTCGACCGCTCTGCCTACCTCATCAAGACCGAGGAAGATGAAGAGGAAGAGGAGGAGGAAGAGGAGGAAGTGAAGCCGCCCAAGGCCAAGGCAGCGGACGACTCGGACACCATGCAGGTCGATCCCAAGAGCAAGAAGAGGAAGGCCGACAGCCTCGACGACGAGGAGGATGACACGCCCACTGCGACCACCGCCACTTCGAGCACGACTACCGCTCCGGCCGCAACCGCCAAGAAAGCCAAGACCGAGTTGGCCACGGTAAGTTCAACGCGCACAAGCGCACCGTGCGTCACAGCGACGATTCTCACTCTTCTTTTTACTTTTTTCCCCAATGTGCAGAGCTCGAGCAGTGGTGGTGCGTCCGCCGCGGCCGACACTTACCTTCAAGCGAAGAGCGTGTGGTCTGGTGTGGCCGAGCAAGCCGACTTTGACCCGTGCCCTCTCATGTGCGTTTCTCCCACGCATGTGCTGATGGCGTTAGATGTGGTTCCGCTCTGTCTCACTTGTCCTGCTCGCCGCTCTCATCAGGCTCAACATGACCGCGCGGAATGGTGACGATGTTTCGGGAACCATCAACTGGGCCACGCTGAGCACCATCACCAAGTTCCGCGGCACGGTGAGCGGCAACACGCTCAAGATTGAGGAGTACGAGATCATCACCGGTGACGACGTTGGTACGTACCTCTTGCGCCCAGAGTCCGTCTCGCCTCTCACAAAGTAAATGGTGCTGACAATGATCACTGTTCCAGAGGTACCCAATAATTACACGGCCACGCTCGGCGCGGACGGTACCCTCGAGGGCACCTTCGTCGACAGCCACAACGAGAGTGGCCACTTCAAGCTCACCAACACCTACCACCTCCCGGCGCCCAAGGACAACTTCCGCGCCCAGAGCGTGTGGTCCGTACTCTGCACAATCAGCCCCGTGTAGTGTGCGTGTGCCATCGCTTACGCGTGGCTCCGCCCTTTCCCTATGCAGGCGTGGAGTGGCGCATGTGCCCTTCCCGTTCTCCATGGAGGTCAAGACCAGGAGCGGCAACGCCTTTACCGGGGTCGTGACGTGGCCCACACTCGAAAACGCCCAGACCAAGGTCAAGGGCACCCTCGCCAACGACCAGCTCAAGGTGCCCTGTCCTGCCCTGCCTTCTTCTTCTTCGCCCACCACCCTGTGTGGGCTGCGGGCTCGCCTTCTCACTTTGCCACACCACCAGTTTGAGGAGTTCGAGGTCATTTCGGGCCATGACGACATCGACGTGCCCAACTACTTTACCTGCCCGCTCACCAAGGCTGGGCACGACACAGCTGTCGCCGGCTCGTTCAAGGGCGAGGTCTCCCGCGTCGAAGAGGGTACCTTCAAGATGGAGTTTGTCAGCCCCCAGTGAAGTGACGGAGGGAATGTTCACAACGCCCAACCAAAGAGTAAGGCCTTCTTTCTGTTGGCTGTCGTTTTTTTATATCCGCCACTGGCGACGACCACCATTACATTATTGGACGCAGCCAATCCCAGCAAACAGGCAGTGTCGAAAAAGCCGATGCGCACCGCCACCACTTGCCTAAGTCGAAAAGGGAAGAGAACATCCTAGTGAGCTCCGCCAAAAGCTGGCCGCAGCTTCATTCTTCCACTTCACTCTACAACCAGGTCATACGCTCACCACACCGATGCGCGTTCTTCTCTTCGTTGCCGTCCTGGTGCTGGCGGTCGCCTTTGCCGCCGCCCAGACCCGCCCCAAGCCCAGCGAGACCTTCCACCTTGTGGGCATTGCCCACATCCGCCACAACGGCACCAACTACTTCGGCGAGAGTACCCTTCCCTTTTCCTCTTGTTGCTCTCTGACTTTCTTCACTACCTCCTCTGGAATGCTGCAGTGTTAGTGCTCTCGCTCATCTTTCTTGATGTACATTCCCTACTCTAGGCCGCTGGGCCGTGGACCAGCCCGACGGCAAGGCCGTGGAGGACGTCAGCTTTGGTGGCTTCCACCACCTCAACTTCTGGGACCTCGCCAGGTTCGACCTGGTACCGTCGCCCAACTCAGCTCCCCCCCCCAAACACCCTCTGACCAACGTCATCGTGTGGTTGCCGTCGTCCACAACAGAAAAAGAACTTCTGGATCGTCAACCAGGAGAGGAAGGAGTGCCACTCGCAGGAGCTGACCGGCAAGATGCCCGCCGTCTGGGACTGGCTCGAGAAGGCCGACTTCGCCCACAACCGCACTGAGGGCGGCGAGACCTTCGACGTGTGGAGGTACCACATTGGCGGCGTGACCCTCGAGCTCGCCGTGGCGGCCAAGGAGCCCAACAGGCCCGTCGAGTTCTCGCGCCGCTCGGCCCATGACCACTACAGGCTCTACGTCCAGGAGTTCAGGCCCGAAAAGCCCCACAGCTCCCTCTTCGACGTCCCCAAGGAGTGCGAGGGCCGCAGCACCTTCGAGCCCGTCCACATCAACTGATCGAAGTCCCTCGTTGTCAGTAGTGTTCTTGGCCGAGCAGCTTTAGCTTTCCTGTCTCCACTCAATACACAAGTAAATGGGTTGAGGTCTTTTCCTAACTCTAGTACCACGCCCTGTGCCACCTTCAGCACATGTTGCAAGCTGACTGGAGCCAAGAAAGGACACATTCTTGAAAGGGCAGGAAAGGGCGGCCAATGAAGAGCTCGCAAGCCCGTAGCAGCGGTCTGCGGCAGTGAGGCGACGAGAACCAACAACTTAGGTCCTTCTTGGCACTCACCACCCGAACTCACGCCGATTAGCGCCTTTGAACTCTCTCAAATCAACAAAATGGCAGCTCAGCCCGCTACGCCAGTGCAGCTCCTCTTCACCCCGCTCGAGAGCGAGCTCCTCAAAGAAGTCCAGGCTCTGCGCCGCGACCCACCCGCCTACGCTACCCTTCTCGAACAGGTGCGACAGCCCCCCTCCTCACTCAACTCGTTGAATTCAATAAATCCCTTTTATTTGCCATTAATAATTGATCGATTTCCTGTAGGAGCGTTTGCCGATGTACGAGGCGGATGGGACGACTCTGAAGGTGGACAACGAGACGTTCACGCGGACGCGCGAGGGCAAGGCGGCGTGCGAGGCTGCCATCGCCTTCCTGCGCAGCCAACCGGCCAACACCCTGTCCGAGGTGGTGCCCTCCTACGGCATGTCCCTCGCCGCGCGCGACGCTGTCGCCACGCAGGGAGCCAGCGGGTACCTCTCACTTTCGCCATCAACCACCATTCATCATCCACTCTTGCTCAGCTATTGAATGAATGCCATTGCGCATTCCTGATCACATGCCACACCCCAGGACTGTGGGCAATGTGACGGCCGACGGCAAGGAGCTGCCCACGTCGCTGGACCTCATGGACGATCGCGGCTACGTGACTGGTAACTCGGCCGAGGTGTGTGGCTACGGTGGACGCAACGGTCGAGCGATGGTGTTCTCCTTCATCATCGGCGACGGCGACCAGTCACGCACCTACCGCCGCGTGCTGCTCGACCCCCGCTGGGGCGCCATCGGCATTGGCGCTGGCGAGCACAAGTCCGACTACAAGGTGCAGTCACGCACCTACCGCCGCGTGCTGCTCGACCCCCGCTGCGCCATCCTTGCCAGGATCGCTGCTTGGCTTGAACGTACCTTAACTCTTGGTCTCTTTGTGTGCAGGTGATGGCCGTGCTCAACTTTGCTGAGAAGTACCGCGACAGGGCCTAATGGTCATTGTCAGAGTGGAGCTGTACCCACACTTGTGCTTTGTACAAACAACTGTTGCCTGTTCATTCCATCTTGACTTGATCTTGGACCAATCTTTGGTTTTGCGACAGCCACAACCACATAGGCCAAACTGCTGTAAAAACAAAAAGCCTGTTGTCCTTGTGCCACAAACAAAAACCGGGAAAAAACCTTTGGTGCTGATTCGATGAATGCTCATCTTCACTTCAAGACCATGCCCCACCTGCTCGGCAGCCAAGTGGCTGCTCCCCGCATAGCACAAAACTCCACAAAGTAATCCAATCTTCGTGCGCCCTTTGCCAACCCCCCCCCACCAACGATATGGGAAAGATTGGAACGCCGAGGGCGCAGCAACAGGAGGCGTCTGCCGTGGAATGGTGGGCCCTTCCTCTCTCGCGCAAGGTGGCCCACTTCGAGACGCTCATCGATGCTCTCTCGGCCGCCGCGGCCGCTGTCACCGAACGGCCATCGTTCGCTTCGCTCGTGGGCGGCCGCCGACGTCGAGGCCCGCGGCGACGAAGAGGCCAGCATCTGATGCAGAGCAACGATCAACGCCAAGGTAATACTACGACCCAGGACTGGGGCTCGCTCATGGAAGAGGAGGAGAGGAAGAAGAAGCGAACGAGGCGGAGGCGGGGCAAGTGGGCCAAGGTGGACCCCACCCAGTGGCCCTTCGACATGAAGGTGGCCCACTTCACCGACCTGGCCCAGGGCCAGCACCTCAAGCACGCCGTAGAGGAGGCCTGGCTCGAGGAGGCGCGCAGGCGACGCCGTAACGCCGCCGCCGGCCACGGCAGCCAACGTCGTTCTACGCGATGCTGCTCATCTTCAACTTCGAGCAGCGACTCAACGGCAGCGGTACCCACTTCCACCACCTCCACGTCGGCCTTGGGCTCTTCATCTTCGTCCGAGAGCGACGCGGTGAGCGAAGGCGCGGAGCCGATTGTACATACTACGCAGGCCAACGTCGAAGGTGATGAAGGGGAAGTGGAGGCGGAAGCGGAAGGGCAGGAGGAAGAGGAAGAGGAGGTGCAGGTGGGAAGTGAGTACGTGGGCGAGGTGCTCCGACGATCGAACGAAATGAAGAAGGAGCGGAGGAAGCGGAGGAACGCCAAGATGCGACGAGAGCGGGAGAAGCAACTGAGCAAGAAGAACGAACGGAAGAATAGCGAGCAGCAGAAGAAGAACGACGATGGCGGCCAGACCACGAAGAAGAACGACGGCGGCGGCGGAGCGCGCAAGTCGACAGCGGCAGTAAAGTGGGAAGAGACGAAGGGCCGTGTGCGGCGCGAGATCTCCAAGCTGTGGACCACCAAGCACGTCAAGCGCGGCCTTGTCCGATTCGAGCGCCACCTCGCCGACCGAGAGGTTCTCGGCAAGGGTAATGCGACACGCCATTATCGTGTGTGTCGTGTGTTGCATTGCTGACAAGTCTCCTTGCGGGGTTCGCACAGAGTGTCTCGACTGGCAGCGACGGCAGTGCTGCAGCAGCGCCGTGAGCGGTGTCGAGGCCGAGCGGCTGCTGTTGCCCTTCTTCTCGCACACCGCCACCGCGCTCGGCGACTCAACCACGCTCGTCGTGGTCGGCGGGAAGGACGCGACGGGCCGGGGCACAGCTGCCGTGCGTCTGCTCGACACCGCAACCATGGAGTGGTCGCTGCCGCGCGCCACCGGTCCCGCGCCGGCGTGCCTCTTTGGCCACGCCGCGTGCCGTGTGGGCCGCACCCTCTACCTCGTGGGTGGGTACGACCAGAACGGCCTCTCGCCCAACGTCTACCGACTCGACCTGGAAAGCGACAGTACGTTTCTGCGTTGGGTGGCTTGCGCATTTGCTGCCAGCGCCATCGGAAATGCGTATTGACGCTGCGCGCTTCGAATTCTCTTGTTCGCAGGCGAGGTGCGGTGGTCGATCTGTCCGTTTGCGGCTGCGGAGGGCGAGAAGATCGAGGGCAAGGCGCCCTTTGTGCGAGTCGGCCATGCGTTGGCCCGACATGGCAATGATCTGCTTCTCTTTGGCGGGCACAACGGCAAGCAGTGGAGCAACGACCTCTATGCCTTCGACATCGGTACCGTCCAACATGCATGGCTCAGTGCTTGTTGATCAGCTATCAGCTCACTCTGGATCCTTTTTCACACAGAGCGGATGACCTGGTCTACGAGGCCCACGCAGGGCGTGCCTCCGTCTCCTCGTGGCTTCCACACTGCCACGATCGGTACGCGCCCGACCCCAGTTGCACCGCCCAAACAGCCGACATCTTGAGCTAACTCACATTCCTTTCTCTGTCGACAGTTGGTTCGAGTTTGGTTGTGTTTGGCGGTACCAGCCTGAAGCACACGTTCAGCGACACGCATGTGCTCGACCTGGAAGCCCGAGTCTGGTCGGCGGTCATCCCGCAACCTGGCTTCTGCCCGCCGGCACGCCACAGCCACGCCTCGGCTCGCGCGGGACCGGCCGTGTTCATCGTCGGCGGCAGGGCCGCGAGCGGCGTGGTCCACGACTGCTGGTCGTTCGATGTCGACACCAAGCGATGGACCCGCATGAAGGAGAACAACGAGGGCGTGCTCGGGCTGAGCAGCCACACGCTCACGCGGCTGGGCTCAATGCTGGTCGTGGTGGGCGGCAAGGGCACGGCCACGCTTTCGGGCGACGTGTGGATGGCCTCGACCGTGCGGCTTCCGCTCAAGGCCCACCTTATCGACTACGAGGACCTCGAACTCGCCGAGGAGGTCGGTCGCGGCAGCTTCGCCAAGGTGCTTCGGGCCACCCTGCGAGGCGTCCCGTGCGCAGTGAAGAAGCTGCGCAAGGAGGCCCGACGAGACGACGAGAACGAACTCAAGCACTTCAAGCAGGAAGTCCGCTTGCTCAAGTACATTACCACTGTTCGTTTTCCAGGTGAGGGGTATAACTGACCTACGACCTCCAACCCTAACAGTAAGCTGGACCACGCCAATGTGGTGAAGATGGTCGGAGTGTGCACCAAGCCGCGGTGTATCGTGACCGAGTTCATGGCCGGCGGGAGCCTGTTTGATCACCTGCGCCAGCAGCAGGGCGGCCTGCTGGGCGACGAGCCTCGCCTCGCCTCGATCGCACTGGACATCGCCCGAGGCGGCCAATATCTCCACCAGCAGAAGGTCATCCACCGCGATATCAAGAGCCACAATATTTTGGTACGCCTGCGCTCCCGTCTTGCGTAGGCGTTGTCGTCGTCGTCATCATCAGCGACTCATTGTATGTTTCGGTTCTTCAACACAGCTCGACGAGCACGGGAACGCCAAGATTGCCGACCTGGGCGTGTCGCGCATCACCACGGAGACCGCGACCATGACGTGCGTGGGCAGTGCGCAGTGGACCGCGCCCGAGATCCTGCGCCACCAGCCCTACGACCAGGCTGTCGATGTGTACAGCTACGGCATTGTGCTCTGGGAGCTGCTCAGCGGGCGCCAGCCCTACGCGCACCTCAGCCGCCTCGAAGCCGCCGTGGCGGTGGCCTCCACCCAGCTTCGGCCGGAGATTCCCGACCACTGGCCGGCCCGGTGGGTGCAGCTGATGCAGTCCTGCTGGCACGAGTCACCGCAGGCCCGCCCCACCTTCGCCCAGGTCGTGGCCCACATCGAGTCCTTCTGACCCGCTACTTCGTTAGCGATCATGTAACTTATTCACTGTACCATAATGCACCAATCTGCCACTCAGCACCACATGGCCCTGAGCGTCGTGTGCCGTTGCGGGCGCACGCTCCTTGTCTGTGGGTCCTGTGCCCTTGCCGTGGTCCTACCGGCCCAACCTGCGGGCCTTGGGCCAGTGGAATGTTATTCGAAATATGTGCGCATTGAATATGCACTCGCACCACAAATTCTTCGCCTCATTGAGGAATGCAAGCCACGGACAACTCCGCTGCCGGCGGCAAAGGCCGGCGGCTCGCGCACTGGTTCTTTGCTTCGATCTCGCGACCGCACAGCACTCAATTCCATCTCATTCTGAAAGATAACATAATGTCGGGTTCTGGCAAGGAAGTGTTGGTTCTTGGTGCCGGTATGGTGGTGCGCCCGCTCGTGCCCTACCTCACCCAGCACGGCTACCGCGTCGTCGTCGCCTCCAGGACGCTGGCCAAGGCGCAGCACATCGTCGAGGGCATCTCGGGCGCCAAGGCCGTCGAGTGTGACGTCGACACCGATGAGGGCAAGGCCATCCTCGAAACCCTCCTGCCCTCTGCCGATGCCGTCGTGTCGCTCCTGCCCTACCTCCTGCACCCGTTCCTCGCCAAGAGGGCTCTCGCCCACAACAAGCACTTCTTCACCACCTCCTACGTCAGGTACTACTCACAATTCCTCCATCATTTATTCATTTGGGAAGATCTTCCTTCGCGTAGCGTGAGTCCATTTCTCCGATTATCACTGCCGCTCCGCTCTACGATTGATTTGTTTCTCACTACTCTTTCTCTCCTTGCTTTTCATGAAGCCCGGCGATGAGGGAGCTCGACGAAGAGGCCAAGGCCAAGAACCTTGTCTTCATCAACGAGTGCGGCGTCGACCCTGGCACTGACCACATGAGGTACGGTTCCTCCGCACAGTTCTTCTCTTTCGTAGTGCCCAACGTCCATGCCACGAGCCAAACGAGAAGTCGTCCCCAGCGTCATCGCTGACTCTCCGCTTGTGTCTCTTCTCCCCAGCGCCATGCAGATCATCGACGACGTCAAGTCCAAGGGTGGCAAGATCCTCTCTTTCACCTCCTACTGCGGTGGCCTCCCGGCGCCCGACAGCAACAACAACCCTCTCGGCTACAAGTTCAGCTGGTCCGCCCGCGGCGTGCTGCTCGCCTCCACCAACAACGCCATCTTCCTTCAGGACGGTACACTACACACTTCCCACCCGTTCTTCAGCTTCAGCTTTCCGGCTACGAAGGCCAAGAGCTATCGACGCTGACGTCACGGTTTCTCAGGCGAGAAGAAGGAGATTCAGGGCAAGGACCTGTTCGACAGCTTCCACCTGGACTACATCCCCGAGCTCAGCTCCGAGTTCGAGACCTACCCCAACCGTAACTCGCTCCAGTACATCGACGTCTACGGCATCTCCACCACCCAGACCATGATCCGTGGCACCTACAGGAACAAGGGTTGGTGCCCCACCGTGAAGAAGCTCGGCGCCGATCTGGGCTTCCTCGACCTCACCGAGCGCAACTTCCAGGGCGTGACCTATGCCCAGCTTCTGCGTGAGATGATCAACAGCCAGGTATACCACTCATCACGCAGCACGGCAGCTGCGTTCATGATGAATGGCGCAGCCCTCTCATGCGCGTACTGATGGACGGTTGCTGTTGGTGCCAACAGGCGGCCGACAAGGAGGCCCTGAAGAGCGACGTGCGCGCGTTCCTCAAGCTCGACGCCTCCAAGGAGTTCGTGGTCTCCACCGCCGAATGGCTCGGTCTGTTCGAGGAGGAGCCCATCCCCGCCAAGGTAAGACCGCGCAAGCTTTGCTCCAGTTCCACTTTGGCCAGGTCGACCACGAACTAACTGGAACACCGCACCGCACTAGATCAAGACCAGGCTCGATGCTCTGTGCCACAAGATGGAGACCAAGATGCAGTACAGCGCCGGCGAGCGGGACATGTTGTTGATGAAGCACACCTTCATCGCCGAGTACCCCGAGGGCAAGAAGGAGAAGATCACCTGCACGCTCATCGACTACGGCCTCCCCAACGGCGACTCGTCCATGGCCAGGACCGTCTCCCTCCCCGTCGCCATCTCCATCCGCCTCGTGCTCGAGGGTAAGTTCACCACGCCCGGCCTCCAGATCCCCATCATCAAGGAGCTCTACGAGCCCATCCTCCAGGAGCTCGAGGCCCTCGAGCCCTCCATTAAGGTGCGGGCATCTCTCATCTTTTTCATTCTCTCTTCTGGTCGTTGGTGCGTCGTCCGTGGCAACTCACGCGGTGTGTCGGCGGCGCGTGTGCAGTTCGTTCACCACAGGGAAGCCCTGTAAAGTGCGGTCGCGCGCGCAACTGCACGGTGTGTGCAATAAACAAGGCGATGACGCTCTCACTGTATGTACATTGGGTGGCATCTGCCTTCAGCGCTCGTCGTCTTCATCTTCGTCGTCACCTTCATCTCCGT
>CDFJ01214156.1:440-18165 GCA_000826505.1 Acanthamoeba pearcei
GCGGAACTCGAGCATGCGCCGCTCGTCCAGCTTCTGCTTGATGAACCGCTTCACCGCCACGTCCACGCCCTTCCACTTGCCCCGGTAGACCACGCCGTAGGAGCCCAACCCGACCTGCTTGCCGATCTGGACTTCGCGCCAGTCGATGATCCAGCGGCACAGGTTGGCCGACCCCAGACAGGCCGCCTCCTCCTCTTCGCTGTGGGTCGTCTTTGAATCGCTGTACCGGCGCCGACCCCGGCCATCGGTCAGTTCCTCCGCCGCCGCGCCGTCTGACAGGAGGCCAGCGAACTGACGCCCCTCGAGCTCCTCCACCTGGAACTCGTACAGCGCCATGGCTGTGTGTGCGGTGCCGTGTGCCGTGAGTGTCATGTGTCGCGCGCGTGTCGTGCCGTGCGTGCTTTTTACCTTTTGTCGACGGGCCGACTACGCGCTTGCCCAGGCGTTGCGTGCGCGCCTTGGCGTCGCTCCCAAGCTGGTCATAGACGGCGCGGCTCAGCACGACCTGGCCGCCGTGGGCCATGGCCGTGATGCGCGCCGCGGCGTCTACCACCGGCCCCGCGTAGTCCACCCGGCGCGTCATCGGGTCGCGCACCACCTTGGGCGCCCCCGCGTGCAGGCCCATCCGCACCCGCAGGCCCCGGAACACCACCACCTGCCGCTGCCGCCGCCCCGGATCATCTGCACCGAACAGCACCCGGCTCGCGCCCGGGTGGGCCAGCAGCGCCTCGGGCCACACGACCTTGAGCAGCGCCAGCTGCACGTCGGCGCACCAGGCCAGCGCGTCGGCGGCCCGCTGGAAGGCCACGCAGAACGAGCCCTCGCCGCCGCCGCCACAGCCGACGGCCTCGTAGCCGCGGTGCCGCTCGAGCGCGGCCCGCAGGATGTGGTTGTGCAGGATCGTGGCGTCGCGCATGGCCTCGGCGTCGAGCTCCCAGAGCGAGGCCGCGCGGCTGACGTCCGTGCACACGATCGTCACGTCGCCCAGCGGCGGCGGCGACAGCGGCTGCGGCAGAGGCAGTGACGACGACGCCGACGTCTTCCCCAGGCCCAGGCCTGGGCCGAAGCGCGCTGGCGAGTCCGGACCGGAATCGGACAAGTCGGCGCTGTCGCGGTCGTCGCTGCCGTCGGACGAGAGTCGGCACGGGGTGGTGGGCGACGACGGGGCCGTGCCGAGGAGGGACGACGAGCGGAGCGAGCCGACCTCGTGGAGGGCGGAGAGGCGGGTCATGACCTCGAGGAAGGTCGGGCGCAGGGCCGGGTCAGAGTCCCAGCAGCTCGTCATCAGGTCTCGGTACTCCTCGGGCGCGTCGTCCCCTTCGTCGTCGTAGTCGTCATCGGCCCGCTGGAACGTCGTCGGACGCGCGTCATTCCGTATCACCGCCACAGCCACCGCCGTCGGCCTGCACACACGACACGACACACACACGACACGACACACACGACACGACACGCGCACCCACACGACACATATTAGGTAATTCGATAGTGAGTGCGGCGTGGAGCGTGTGTAGCGTACGTCATGCCCTGGTAGGGTTCACGGCGGGTGAGGAGCTCCCAGAGAATGACGCCGAAGGAGTAGACGTCGGCCAGGGCGAAGTCGACGCCGGGCGACTCGGCCAGCACCTCGGGCGCCATCCAGTGCACGCTGCCCAGCGCGTCGCGTGCGCCGCTGCCGCGGTTGTTGTTCTGGTGGCGGTCGAGATCGGCCTTGAACTTGGTGAGGCCAAAGTCGCTCACCTTGACGTTCCACTTGGCGTCGAGCAGCAGGTTGAGCGACTTGAGGTCGCGGTGCACGATGCCCGACGAGTGGAGGAAGTGCATGCCCTTGGCCGCCTGGTAGGCCATCTTGCCCTTGAGCGCGAACTCGATGTCGCCGATCAGCTTGTTGTGCAGCAACTGGACCAGACAGTGCGACGCATGAGTTTTCCGAACCACACGACAGCACACACACGACACACACGACACACGACACACGACACGAGACGTACGTCAAAGAGGGAGCCGAGGGCCATGAACTCCATGACGATGCACATCTTGGGCGGCTTGGTCGACGCTGCCATGAAGAGCACCACGTTGGGGTGCCGCAAGGCCGTCATCACCCGCACCTGCGCCATCGTCATCAATCAACTGATCAACGCGACCCACCGATCGGCCCAAGGTGGTGCGGCGTACCTCGTCTTTGAAGGACTTCTCCATGTCTTTGGTGACCTTCTCGGAGGCCATCATTTTGACGGCCACCTCGGTGCCCTTCCACATGGCCTTGTGCACTTGGCCGTAGCCGCCGGCGCCCAGGAGCGGCCCGATCTCCACCTCGTCAAAGTCGATCTCCCAGTCGTTGTCCAGCCGCCGTCGCCGTCTGGTCACCACCACCAGGGCCGCAATAAACGCGCACAGCAGGCACAGCAGGACGAGTCCTATCGCCACCGCCCCACCTGCGCATCGATCGGGTCACCATCCACCGCACACGGACCGCACGCACCACCGCACGCATCACTGCGCGCACAGCCGCACGCATACGTACCTGCAATTTGTGGGGCAATGCTGTTGCTGCTGGAGTGGGGGTCGGTAAGAAAGCACTCGCAGTAGTGTCCGCTGCGGCCGCGGTCGCACACGCAGGCGTTGAGCATGCACACGCCGGCGCCGGAACAGATCTCGAAGTTGGCGTCGATGCAGTTGTACAGGTCGCTCACCGGATTGCCGTCGCAGGTCAGGTTCTTCATTTGGGCCAGAAAAAGTCGCATGATCTTCGCATCTTCCGTGGCCAGCGCATACTTTTGTCTGTCGAGACCCATGTGAGCTCGCACGCACACGCACACGCACACGCACACGCACACGCACCACCGCACATGCAAGCCTAACCTGTGTGCGATCTTTTGTGCGAGTTCGTTGGTCTGCGACCAGGAGAGGAAGCCAGCGAGCGCCCGCGCCTTCGAACAATCTCCGCCGGTCTTGTACTGGCGGTAGAAGAAGGAACCGAACGTGGCCAGCGGCCAGCTCCCCTCGCTGGCGCCTGCGCGTCGGGTCAGGTTGGGTCGGGTTAGCTCTGGTCGTTGCGTCCCAGAGCCCAAGGAGGGTGGGGCGCACCAAGCAAGATGCCCGCGTATTGGGGGTTCGTGTGCGTGTTCGCGTAGTCGTGGAGCGCGCTCTGGAGTGCTTCGATGGTGGGGTTCACCGCACGGCCGGCTGGATTGATTATCATCGCTGTCGACACGCCCCGCATCTGGACGCGCATGTGCGCAACGCAGCGCCGCGTCAGTCGAAACTAAGTACTTGGCGGGGGGTTGCAGAGCTCTTCGAGAGGGGTGGTACTAGGGTGAGGTCCTGGTAGTCCCAAAAGGCAAAGGTGTAGGGCCGCGAAGACAAGATCGGAATGACGCCCTCGAGATCGGCAGTGGTCACCGAGCGGTTGGTCGCGTTCTCTACAGGGAAATGCACCAAGGTCCCTTCGCCCACCTGCAAAGCAGGCACCGAGTGGCCACACAATGTGTGAAGGCATAGTCAGTCATCGGCGGCGACCTCGGGCCAGGTATAGGCCTCCAGCTCGGCGAAGGCACACACCGTTGCGGCAAAGCGAGGGACGGTGGCGCTCAGCATCTCGGTCAGAAGCTGGGTGATGGCCGAGCTTATGGACTGCGTGATCACGGTGATGGGCTGCGCGGGCAGTGCGGCGGCGACCTCGGGCGAGTTGATGGCCTGGATGCGCGGGTCGTTCCACACGGTGATCTCGTTCAGGTAGATCGACGCAATCGTCTCAAAGTCCAGCACCAGCGTCATATTGTTCACCTCCGGCACATTGTAACCTGCATACAATCTAATGGTCAATATGTTTTGGTAGAAAATGGGCCAATATATATGTACCTGGAGCGAATGCGTAGACGACGGCTGGGGTGAGGGCCAAGCCCTCGATCGAAGCGTACCACTCCTCGGAGAGGCCGTTGCTCGTGGCGCCAAAGTCGACGCTGTTGGTTGTCATGCGATTCTTGGCCAGCATCGAATTGGAAAGGTAGAATTTGATGGTGGCGCCCTCCTGCTCGCCGCTGGCGACGGCCCACGAGGTGTAGACCGAGAGCGAGGGTCCCGTGCCGATGAGGTAGGCCTTGCCGAAGGCCCCCTCTCCGTTGCACTGGACCTGGTTGAGCAGCTCGAGCACGCTCTTGCGCACGCTCAAGTCGAGTGGCACAAAGTTGATGCCTTCCACCACCTGCGATGCCCTGTGTTCGGTGTGAGATTGCGTGAGCGAGATTGTGCGTGTGCGTGTCATGCGTGTGTCGCCGTACTCGTCATTGGTGAGCATCCAGGCAAGGAAGCCAAGTAACTCTTGGCTGTTGGTGCAGTCGAAGGTGGTCCAGTTCCTCCACACGACGAAGTAGTTCATGTATGTGAACGGCCAGGAGGTCAGACCCTCGGCGTCGGTGATGTCCGCGACCACATTGCCCTCGGCGAACTGGGTCGCGTGGGCGGCCATGGCCGCTTGGACCGAGGTCGTGTTCGCGTCTACCAGGCGCCCCGCCTTGTTGATCATACGCATGAACCGTACGCCACCACCGACTGCCGTGGCATAGCGAAGACACAACAGGCAGTTGGGGTGTGCCTTCATGTGCAAGAGAAATGAAAGAAGGAGGTCAGTGAAAGTTGGCATCGAAGCTCGATGTGGCCGCCCAGGGCAAGTTGTGTGCGACGTACCCCCATCCACTCAATGCGAAGAGGGCTGCTGTAGCCGGCGTCGAAGGCTCGGCCCTCCCTCGCGGGCGCCATGAGGGCGAACGAGCCGTTGGCCTCGGCTATGGCCGTGCGGAACTCCTGGCTGAAGCTGCTCAAGGCAGCCTTGGCCACGCTCATGATCGCCAGCCGGTGGTCGGGTCCGTAGCCCAGTGTAATGGGCTCGGCCGGCAGCCGGGCGGCAACGGCCGGGTTGAGTGCTTGGATGGCGCTGTCGTTCCACATCGTGATCGCTCCGGTCCAGATGCGGCTTATTGTCTCCCGATCCATCACCTGCCCCCAAGAATTTAGTGACATGTCACAACATTGATACAACACATTACAAGATTACACGGCCGCATCAATCGTGAGAGTGTTGTGTGTGGTGTAAGCACTTACCAGGTCGGGATCGCCGGCACGGGCGATTGCTGGCACATTGTAGCCCATCACGAGTGCCTGGGCGAAGACGGGAAACTGGACCACCTGGTCGATCTCGGGCAGGTCGTCGGCGGTGACGGCTCGGTCGGTGCTCCAGAAGTCCTGCGCGCGCAGGACCACGACAGCATTTACCCACATTTACCCACGGTCACCCGTCAGTGCATGTCGCCCCGCGGCCCGGGATACCAACAGCGCAAGAACGCTCACGAACCGCTAGCCCGGCTGCGTACGCGTTCATCGCGTCGGTGTCGTTCATCCCCTGGTAGACGAGGCTTGACAGAGAATCAGGTGAAGTGAGATATGGAGGTGAGATACGGGCGAGATGGAGGTGAAGAAAGAAGAAAGAAGAAAGAAGAACGAGGAGGATCCGGCGCAGAGAAGGGCTAGGGCGAAGTACTCAATATCGTCGCGCACGAAGCGGTAGTCGCTGGCCCATGTCTCATAGATGCTTGTGTGAGTGAGGCCCCCCACACCGTTCAACTGCAGAGCTGCAACGCCACATTAGCACGAGCCACCAACATGATGTTGAGCGCGTAGTGGGTGAGACGAACCTCCCAACAGGCCGAACCACTGGAGAAACAGGAGGCTGGTAAGGAGCGCGAACGCGTGACGCCGCACCATGAATGCTGCTGCTAGTGTAGTGCTTGGACGGGAGTGCTCTTGTGGCAATGATGCAGCCGTTCACGCACTTGCATAGATCCCCGTGGCCATTGGCCGTGCCAAGAGCCTTCTCACTTCGGTGGCTTGACGCCACTGTCTGCTCCGGAAAAGCCTCAAGCCATGGCCTTCCTTACCGCGGACGAACTTCTGCGCTGGCTCTGGTCCGAAGTTGATGGTTCAGCCTTGCGCGATCACGCCGTGATCGCTCTGGCTTGCAGGGCGGTCCGCAGGCACCTCGCTCGAATCCATAGCGGAGAAAAAAAAACCTCTGGAAGGAAAAGAAAAGAAAATGATTTCCTTTTCCTTTGTTTGGTTGCGGAAGGAATTTAACGGAAAGTCATTCTGCCCGGTTACTGCCGGACACCATTTTCTTGCCTGCGCGGCAAGCCACACTTTATCACCCAACAGGCAGGCATCGATCGAGGCCAGCTGCACATCACCATCAATCCAACACACATCTCGTCTCTGTAAAGGTTAGTGTTGCTTGTAGTACTTGTGCGCACAGCGCAGCGGGTTAGGGTGGCGCGAGTGAAGAACCGCACACCCCCACGATATCAAGAACCTCACAAATGGACCCTCACTGACTCAATGCGCATCTTGACCAGATATACGATAGAAACAAAATGGATAAGCCGGTGATTGTAAAGGAGAGCACCGATTCTGAGGGTGTGGACACTGATCTCATGTCTCGCATCATCCCCATCCTGGGTGCCGGCAACTTGAAGAAGCTTATGGGCCTGAAGGTCCTCATCTCGGGTATCAGTGGCCTCGGTGCCGAGATCGCCAAGAACCTCATTCTCACTGGTCTGGGTGTTGTCACCATCCACGACACTGAGAAGGTCGACTGGATCGATCTTTCCTCTCACGTACGCATCGCTCCTTCCCCTTATCGTTCGCTCAATAATCGTTTCACGAAAAGGCACCTGCACTACGCGCCGCGTGTACTCTTTGAATTATTGTTTCAATGAATTGTGTTAAAGATGGATGCTGCTTCCTGCGGCGTTGTGCATCTGTCTTATCTGTTGGTATTTTGGTGTTGAACAGTTCTACCTCACTGAGGCGGATATTGGAAAGAACCGAGCTGAGGCTTCCATCTCCAAGCTGGCCGAACTCAATCCCTACGTCAAAGTGAACCTCTCCACTGAGCCCCTCACGGACGACTACCTCAACCAGTTCCAGGTAACGTTCACTTCATTTCCTGCGCAAACCACTGGCCCCGCCTGTTCGTCTGACCGATCGTGGTCACGTCGTGTCTCAGGTCGTGGTGTGCGTCGACTACACTTCGGAGGAGAAGCTGCTGCACGTCAGCGAGTACTGCCATGCGCACGACCCCGCCATCGTCTTCATCAAGGCCGATATCCGCGGTCTCTTCTGCAGCGTCTTCTCTGATTTCGGACCCAAGCACGTCATCTACGATAAGACCGGCGAGGAGCCCAGGCAGGCCATCATCACCTCCATCTCCAACGTACGCACAATTGCTCGCTTGTGTGTCTCCGACAGCTCCTTTTCGCTGGAGGACTGCATGCTGACGCGTCTGTTGCTTACTCTACAGAGCAACCCTGCTGTGATCACCACACACGAGGAGAAGCCCCACGGTCTCGGCGAGGGCGACTACGTCGAGTTCTGCGAGGTCAAGGGCATGGTGGAAATTAACAACCCCGACAAGGACAGCGAAGAGGCTGGCGAGAAGAAGGAGGTCAGCCCCCTCGCCGCCGTCAAGGTCCTCTCGACTAAGGGTACGCGACCACGTGTGTGAAATGACATTTCTGTACGCGCCACCGGTGGCTGACTCAATCCACTGGTCTACGCTCAGGTCTTTACGGTCTTGAGGTTGAGCTTGACACCACCAACTTCCAGCCCTACAGCGGCGGTGGCCTGATCAACCAGATCAAGGTTGAGGAGCACGTGTCCTTCGTACGTATTCCCTTCTCAGCCTGCAGCTGTCCTGTTTCCCCCAGTAAGCTTACGCGCCCCAACGCAACGCACTCACTGGGTCGTCTCTACAGAAATCCTACCGTGAGGCTCTGGAGCACCCGGGCGAGTTCATGATCTCCGACTTTGCCAAGTTCGGTCGTGCCGAGCAGCTGCACTTTGGTTTCCAGGCGCTGCACAAGTTCCAGGCCAAGCACTCGGCTCTGCCCGAGCCCGGCAATGCCGAGCACGCCGCCGAGGTCGTCCAGATCGCCAAGGACCTCAACGCCAACGCCAAGGAGGGCACCCACAAGGTCGAGGAGATCGATGAGAACCTCATCTCCAAGCTGGCCCTCACTGCTCGCGGCAACCTCAACCCGATGGCCGCCTTTGTCGGTGGTATCGTGGCCCAGGAGGTGATCAAGGTCACGGGCAAGTTCAACCCCGTCACCCAGTGGTTCTACTTCGACTCGCTCGAGTGCCTTCCCGAGCAGCCCGTCAGCGTGCCCAAGCTCCAGGGCACCCGCTACGACGGCCAGATCGCGGTCTTCGGCACTGACTTCCAGAAGCAGCTGGGCAACCTCCAGCTCTTCCTGGTCGGTGCTGGCGCTCTTGGTTGCGAGTTCCTCAAGGTATTTCTTCGCCCCTCCCCTCCATAACACGAGTTACAGAGGCGCACGTACTCACCTCTTGCCTTGCCGTCGCGCGCTCACGGGAAACAGAACTTTGCGCTGATGGGCATCTCCGCCGGCGAGGAGGGCCTGCTCTCGCTCACCGACATGGACAACATCGAGAAGAGCAACCTCAGCAGGCAGTTCCTCTTCAGGGACTCGGACATCGGTAAGATGAAGTCGGCCTGCGCCTCGGCCGCCGCCAAGAAGATGAACCCCAACCTCCGCATCAAGGCCTCCGAGGTGCCCGTGGGCGAAGACACCGAAGACACCTGGAATGACACCTTCTGGTCGGGCCAGGACCTCGTGGTCAACGCCCTCGACAACATCAAGGCTCGTCTCTACGTCGACTCGCAGTGCGTGCGCTACCTCAAGCCGCTCCTCGAGTCCGGCACCCTGGGCACCAAGGCCAACTCGCAGGTCATCGTTCCCCGCATGACCGAGTCCTACGGCTCGTCCCGCGACCCTCCCGATACCGCCATCCCCATGTGCACCCTCAAGAACTTCCCTCACCAGATCGAGCACACCATCGAGGTACACACTGACCGCGTCCCCGAAGCTCGCCTTACCAATTAGCTGCTCACCCTTCAAGCGCTTTTTCTTCAACAGTGGGGACGTGACAAGTTCGCGGGCTATTTCACCAACGCCGTCGAGGACGCCAACAACTGGGTCTCGGGCAGCGATTTCCTGGACAGGATCAAGCAGGTCGAGTCCTACGCGGCCAAGAAGGAGAGGCTTCAGTCGTGCCTGCAGCTGCTGAAGCTGTTCAACTACGGCAAGGCCGACTTCCAGACTTGCGTTGAGTGGGCTCGTCTGCAGTTCGAGGAGCTCTTCCACAACACTATCGCCCAGCTGCTCTACAACTTCCCTCTCGATGCCACCACCTCCACCGGTACGCCCTCCCTCTTGGTTCATACACTCGTCCCCACCGTTAGTCAAGCAGGAGCTCTCCTCCAACCATGATGATCCGTAAGGAGAAGATAGATAGTCTGAACAATAATAACTATTAAAATAACAACAAGAATATCATAACTAGTTCAATGTGGACCTAAGGCCGAGTCTGACAATGCGAGAGAGTCACTCGCTTTGTGGTGGACACTCGACTGCTGCGGAAGAAGGTTTACTCATCCCTCCCTCTCTGAACCACACAGGCGCGCCCTTCTGGTCGGGTCCTAAGCGTCCCCCCACGGCTCTCAAGTTCGACCCGAACAACGCCACCCACCTGGACTTCATCGTTGCCGCTGCCAACCTCCTGGCCTTCAACTTCCACGTCCCGCAAGTCAGGGGTAACGCGACTCCTCACCCATACAGCTCTGGCTCGTTCGTTCCGGTTTCTGGGCTCTGACAGTGTTGATGTCCCGGCCGAACAGATAAGGACCAGATCAAGGAGATGGTGGGCAAGGTGCACGTGCCTCCCTTCTCCCCTCAGCAGGGCGTCAAGATCAAGTCCGGCGAGACCGACACCACCGAGGAGGGAGCCGAAGACGACGAGCAGAAGGTCGCCAACCTGATCGCCGAGCTGGGCCAACTCGACAAGACCAAGTACCCCATCGGCGAGAGCGGTCGTTGCTTCGAGCCGGCCCAGTTCGAGAAGGACGATGACTCCAACTACCACATCTCCTTCATCACCCGTACGGCACCCTTTCACCACCCCGTGACTTGATCAATCCCTTGCTTACGCCCACGCCTGCATGGACTACAGAGGCGTCGAACCTGCGTGCGGCCAACTACAAGATCCAGCCGGCCGACTTCCACAAGACCAAGAAGATCGCTGGTCGCATCATCCCGGCCATCGCCACCACCACGGCCATGATCACCGGCCTCGTGGGCCTCGAGCTGTACAAGGTCGTCCAGGGCGCGTCGGTGCCCATTGAGCGCTACCGCAACTCGTTCGTCAACCTGGCGCTGCCCTCGTTCGTCCAGTCGGAGCCCATGCCCTGCACCAAGAACAAGTCCGACCCGGCCAAGGGCCTCAAGTACTACCCCGAGGGCTGGACCCTGTGGGACAACTTCGTCATCGACGAGGGCGACATCACGTTCCAGCAGCTCCTCGATCTCTTCAAGGTGCGTAATCCACGTTGATTGGAAGTCTTTTTTTTTTTTTTTTGACACCTTGATGGCTGATGTGTCGGCAGGCCAAGCACAACCTTGAGGTGACCAGCGTGAGCTGCGGCACCACGCTCGTGTACAACCCGTACTTCCCCAACCACAAGAACCGCCTCGGCACCAAGATCTCCGAGTTTGTGCGCACGAGCGTCCCCTCCTACGACCTCAAGGTGCCACTCCCGTCTCATCATCATCTTCTTCTTCTTCTTGTATCAGCTTCGTTCTTCTTCATTGTTGTCGGTGCGACGATCTGACGCTCCCCCCCCCCGCCGCAGGACACGGACAAGCACATGTACATTGTGGTCCTGACCGAAGACGAGGAGGGCAACGACGTGGAGATCCCCGATCCCGTCATCCTCAAGTTCAAGTAAGGGCGAGTGTCAGTCAGGGCGCCGGCATTGATGTAAGGGCACAGTGCCTTCACGTTGTGTTCAACCACAAACATCAGCAACTTTACCACCATCTTCCTTTCCTCTTCGTCTTGTAGTTCACGTGAAGCAATGGTATGCGTGGTATTTTGCGGGCCAGCCAACAGCGAAATTTCGGGGTTGTAACGACAGAGCGGAAGCAAGCAAAGAACAGTGTTCAAGGAACGGTTTTGGCCTGCCGCCACTCGGCTGTATTACTTTTGCTGGGTGTGGCAGACCTTGTGAAGGCAACCTATGGGCACTGCCTGTTAGAGAGAGACAACAAGGCTAGGTACAGGAAGAGGAGGATTTGAATTCGTTGAATTGCTTGCAGCAAGATTTTGTGAAGATGAACGGCAGGGGAGCGTTGTCTGACGTTTTGGAGTGTTGTGGTGCTCTTAGAAGAGGCGACTGAGAGTGTAAAATGGAGGAAGCAATGCTCGCTGTTGCCGGCACCAGTAAAGCCAACTGGGCGCACGCTCGGTTTGGCTTCGTCTGCCCGGCTCAGCACAGCAGGTACCCTACTCGCCTTCCACTTCCTCGCCTGCAGCACCAGCGCGCATGGTGCGGCCGTGTACTCACTCGTTCCCCTGCGAACGCGTAGCGAGACCGAAGCCGAGGCTGAGTGTCGGCGCAAGGAGGCGAAGCGCGAGCCCGAGTGGGCCGAGCTCCTGGGGTCGTGGGAGAAGCACCACTGGAAGATCAAGACCGTGCGTCTTCTCTCTTCTTCTTCTTCTTTCTCTCTCTCTTCACGCGCGCGCGCACACACACACACACACACACACACAACAAATCCTCTTTCCTTCACACGCAAAGCCTCGTGCTCCTCTTATCAATTGTCTCATTGTTTGGGCTGCGCAGTTGAGAAGGCTCGCGCTGAAGGGCATCCCGAACTCCCTCCGAGGTCAGGCTTGGCAGCGTCTGACGCTGTCTGCAGACCTGCGCGCTGCGCATGGCCCTGGCTGCTACCAGGTTCGCCAACTTCCATCGCACACGCACGCATGCGCGTGGGGCGCTCATGCCTTACATTCCTGTCCACAGACAATGCTCGAAGGAGAGAGCCAGTGCGTGGAGAGGATAGGTAGGGACCTGCCCCGAACCTTTCGCCAGCACGTGCTCTTCAAGGATGCGCAAAGTCCGGGCCAGCAGTCTCTCCGCAACCTGCTGTTGGTACACACGACCCCCATCTGCCCCATCCGCCCGCACGCCCGCACCCCCGCGCAGACGATGATTCACCACACTTGCCTAGCGCGCTACGAACTCAAATGGGAGCTGACACTGTGATCGATCCAAAGGCCTACTCTGTGTACAATCCGACTGTGGGCTACTGCGGCGGTATGATGTCCATCGCAGCCATTCTCTTGATGCACATGCCCGAAGAAGAGGTACACCACCATACGGACCACACACGGCACACACGGCACACACGGCACTCACGGCACACGACTGATGGTGGTGGTGATCAAACATGTTCGGTGCAGGCTTTTTGGGTGTTTGTTCGATTAACCCTCGACCGCAACTTGGAGCCGCTGTACGTGCGTTCGCTACTCGGCCTCAAGCAGTCCCTCCACGTTTTGGACCGGCTCCTGGCCGTCTTTTTGCCCGACCTCGCCCGGCACCTCGTACGTGGTCATCATCATTGCCATCATCATCACCACCACCACCACCACCACTATCATCATCATCACCGATGCCTTGTACTCACGGAGGCCCGCGTACGCCTCGCGCTATGGCACCTCTCCAACAGAGCACAGAGGAGATCGACACCAACATGTTTGCCGCGCGGTGGTTCCTCACGCTGTTCACACACAGCCTACCTATTTCCGCGGTCGTCCGCTTTTTCGACGCCTTCGTTGTCGACGTACGTCCCGCTCCCCGGCCTCCCGACTGAGTTGCGCCTGAGCGTTTGCCGCGCATCGTGTGTGTCGTCATGCAGGGCTTTGACGCGCTTTTCATTTTGACCATCGCCCTGCTGGGGCTGTTGGCCGATCACATCAAGACGCTCAAGATGGACCAAATCCTGCGATTCTTGCACACCGAACTCGAGCGGGTACCGCCGCCACGCACGACGCAATCCCAAACAATGTGGAACGTCCGCGTGTGCGCATCTGATGTGTTCTTTTTCTCACGCGCGTGTGCGCACACGCGGTACTTTCTTTGTTCGTAGGGTCAACTGCTGGACGTGGAGAGGCTGATGAAGCGATACGCGAAGATAAGCACACGAGTCAGGTCCAAGGCGCACCACTTTTCCAAGCAGCATCGCGCTCTCCTGGTGCGACCCA
This sequence comes from Acanthamoeba pearcei, assembly GCA_000826505.1. NCBI lineage: Eukaryota > Discosea > Longamoebia > Acanthamoebidae > Acanthamoeba > Acanthamoeba pearcei. The sequence goes on from CDFJ01214156.1 coordinate 13,617, forward strand.
CCCAACCCTCCCCTTCATCAGCCACCCCCGCGCCCCTCTAACCATCGGTCATTGTGCCACACAGGAGCGCGAAGGAGTCGAGTTAGTGTCGGCGAACAAGGAACAGCAGGGACCCGGGTAGTGTCCCCCCCCCCCTCTCTACACTGATCGCACCGTCAGCAATCGACAATTCAGAGTAAAGCTTTACGTGGGCTGCGCCTGGTCGCACGCCTTCGTGGCTCGGGCACGAGCACAGAACGGTCGCACAGAGATCATGGTACCTTCGGCCATTCGTCGCAGTGAGCGGAGTGCGTGCCGACCTGGGTGTTGGTGGCGCCTTGTTCGTCAGCTCAGGGAACCTTCAAAGCCCATGTGCTGGACACGGTTGCCTGTTGATGAGGTTGGTCGTAACGACGTTCTATTTTCGCACATGCAACTCGACCGGCGGCCAATCGTAGGTAAGGAATGTTAGTTATGATGTTATGTAGCATCGGTATGTCGGTTGCCAACTCACATTGTCCGGGTGATCACATAACTCCGCGTGTCTCGCTGGCCTATAACGCGACATTCCAGTCTTCCCGCGAGCTGATTGGTTGGTTTATAGCAGGAGGAGCCAAAACGGGAACCAATCGTGCCATGCAGCGCCCGATCGGGACATGGCTGCAAATCCGGAGGGGTGAGCGTGGCCCTTCAACACCGCGTCACCCACGCGCCCTACAAGAACGTACCCCGGTCGCCTCTTCATCACCAGGCCTCCGAGCCCGCGATTTTTTGAACTCTCTTCGACCCGGGTCCCACCTCTTCTTCTTCTTTGTTCAACACGCTGCGAGGCAAGCACACAACCTACAACACAAGGCGGCCGGCAAACATGGTGATGGCGGTGCGGACTCTTGCAACGCTCGTGCTCGCCTTCGTTTTGGTTCATTGCTTCGCGGCGCAGTGTACGCCCCTCCCCCCATTTTGATTTCCTTCTTCGTCTTCGCTTCTTTGTAACCAACCGACCTAACGCTTGGCTGACTGACCACCCAACCTCAACCCAACGCAGGGGCGGCGCACGGAGTACAGTTGATCGGGGCTGGCAGCCCGAATGCCGTCGAAGTGATGGACGTGTGGGCAAAAACTTACCAGTACACTCGCGACGATGTCTCGTACGCCTCCTCACCCTTTTTTCGCTTTCTCTCTTTTATCCTCCCTCTTTCGTTCTTCTGACCCCGTGCAATCCCTTTCTCTACGTAAAGGCAAGCCTACAGCCCGATGGGCAACGACCCGGCCACCATTCTCTACATCCAGGGCAAAGTGGTACGCTTCACTTTAACCCCCCCCCCCCGGTCATCGCTTTTCATTCTTGGGCTAAAAACGTGTGTCCCGTCTTGGGTGGTCAGGATTTCTTGGCGCTCGATGCTGGCGTGCCGCCAGAGCTGATCAGCTTCTATGGCCTGGCCCAGTTCCCCCTGGTGGGCCAAGCGTTGGTCATGGCCTACAACATCTCCACCCTGGGTCCTAACGACCCCGCACTAGTACGTTGGCCCTGTCAGGCCCTTCCTTTCTTATGAGGTCTGATAGATGCCATCTATGGCCGCACGTTACTTGTTTCCACTGGCCAATTATTTTTAACTCCGAACTTGGTAAAATGTTGTAGATCATTGACAGGGAGACGCTGGGACTGATCTGGGCTGGCAATATCACGGTGTGGAACGACACCCGCATCAAGAATAACAACCCGCCCAGTGTGGCCGACAAGCTGCCGTTCGCGCCCATCATTCTGGGCTACCACGAGGACAACAACGTCTCCGTGGCCGAGGTGGTCAAGCAGGCCCTCCAGAGCTTCAGCCCGGACTTCAAGTCCTCACTCTATGCGGCCCAGTACTTGTGGGCCAACATGACGCCCGCCCTGCAGGGCAGGAGCTTCGAGAACGGCGTCTTTGATGATACCAAAGTCGCATTCCTCCAGGTAAGGACCCACATTCTTTGTGTGTGTGCGGTGTTGTGCGACGTGCGCGTGTTGCGTAGTGTGCGGTGCACAGAGCTGACCATGCAAAAATTCAACAGACACAACCCAACAGCTTGACCTACATGAGTCTGCCAGGCGCGGTCTCGTACAAGGTGCCGTACATGAGCATGATAAACAAAGCCGGGGTTCTAGTCCAACCCAATATATCAACGGTTCAATCGGCGCTGGCGACATTTAACGACTACATCTCCAAGGGCATCTTCACGATCAACGTCGTCGACGCCAACGGCACCAACTCGTGGCCGCTCTCCTACATCATCTACTTCACCCTCAACAAGGACACCCCCTTCTCCGACTGCTCCAACGTGCAGGAGCTGATGGAGTTCGTGGCCTGGACGCAGACCAACGACGCGTGCGTCTCCTTCCCAAGCTCTCGGAGCTATAATCGAACTTCGTTAGTTTTAACTCCGACCGACATGCACGTGCAGGGCCTCGGAGGTGGCCACCACTTCAAACTACGCACCGCTGGACGTCTCCCTCCGCAAGGCAGTCATCGACGCGCTGGCTGGTATTAGCTGCCGAGGCGAGCAGGCCTACAAAACGGCCTACCTGGTTGGCGCAGGCGCTCCGATCCCGCTCTATACAGCGTGGAGCGTGGCGCGCACGTCGGCCACCAACAAAATGAAGTTCTACCAGACCTCGTCGACCGAGGCCAAGCAGCAGCTGAGCCAGTACAACCTCCACTTCGGCATCAGCAGCAACGGTTTGAGCGAGGATTGGTACACCGAGATGCCCGACGTCGCGCTCATGCCCTCCTCGGTCTACGCCTTTGTGCCTGGTACAAGCCCACACCATTTTTTTTCCAGCCTCAACGTGCGATTTTTTAGCTCCGAAGCACTCACCTCGCTACGTCCGTGCAGCCTTCAACCTCCAGGGCGTGACCGATGGCGGACTCGAGCTGGTGCTCGACTTCAACACCATCGCGTTGATCTACCTCAATCAGATCACCATGTGGACCGATCAGCGCATCAAGGATCTCAACTCCGCCGCCACCGTCGCCGCGCTGCCAGACGCGCCGATCGTGGTGATCACCTCCTCGGTCGCGTCGGATCTCACCCAGCTCTTCTCCACCGTGCTGGCCCGCACCGTGCCCGCGTTCGAGGCCGAGGTGGTCCCCGGACCCTCCGCCACCTTCCCTGTCCAGGGCGCCGGCCCGAGCAGGTCCATCGTCGTCGCCAGCAACGAAGAAATGATCAGCACCCTGAGCGCCACCAGCAACGCATTCTGCTTCGCCAATGGCTACGACATCACGCTCGTACGCGCCTACGCAGTGTATTGCTTTTGTGGTGTGTGCGGTGAGTGTTGTGATCGCGCATTGCTCACATTGACGGTGGTCACACAGACGCGAACCCTCGGAACGGCGTCGCTGGTGAACACGGCCGGCAAAGTGGTCAAGGCCTCGGTCACCACGCTCACCAGCGCGCTCAACGACTACGTGGCCGGCCAGACCGTGGCCACCAATCCGAGCCGCCGCGCCGGGTCTGGTTTCGCCTTTGACTCCGCCCTCCTCGGTTCGTCTTCTCTTTCGCTCGCTTGCGCCCTAAATCCAGCCGTCGCTCATACACGCGCACGCGCACGCGCACGCGGAAACAGGAACGGGAGCGAGCAGCTGGCCGCTGGCGACCTTTGGTTCGTTTGTGTACCGATCCGAGAGCATGTCGGAGTGCGCCAAGGCTGCGGCTCTGGCCAGCTTCTTCTACTGGAGTCAGACCGACCCCATCGCACTCCAGAACGCTGACCGGTACCGGACACACTCGCACCGCACACGCGCACATGCACCGCCGCATGCGACGGTCACTGACACAACGCACACACGCACAGGCAGGGAATGGTGGTGCCGACCACCGTGGATTCGATCAACCGCTCCTTCCTCGAACAGCTCAAGGCCTTCACGTGCAACGGGGTGGCCGTGAGCGAGCTCTCCAACTGCATCAACGATGGACAGCTCTGCTCGGGCGACGGCGGCGTCTGCACCAACAACAAGTGCGTGTGCAACCCCGACAGGGAGGGCACCTACTGCGAGGACTTTGTCTCCGGCTCCGACAGCCCGCTCGGCATCATTCTCGGTACGCGGCTGGCCCGACCGTCATCATTCCAGTCCGAGTCAACTCACCGTCTTCGTTCTTCGTTCTTCTTTCTTTTATGTCCGACGTGTTGTTGAACAGGCGTGGTGATCCCGGTGGCGGTGATTGTCCTGTGCTCGCTGCTGTTGTTGATCGTGGTGCTGATGGTGATCATCCGCCGCAAGGGCAACAAGTCCGACGACTGGGAGATCGACTACGGCGAGCTCGACCTCGGCGAGCACCTCGGCGCCGGCGGCTTCGGCGAAGTCCACCGCGCCACCTGGAAGGGCACCGAGGTGGCCGTCAAGGTCATGACCTCGGAGAAGATCACCAAGGAGATGGAGAAGTCCTTCAAGGACGAGGTACGCCGCACCACTCGCCACTATCACTCCGACAATAGCTGGTCTCTGACACGTTGATGGCCGTGATCGTACAGGTGCGGGTGATGACGGCGTTGCGGCATCCCAACGTGGTGCTGTTCATGGCGGCGTCGACC
>CDFJ01214453.1:0-12822 GCA_000826505.1 Acanthamoeba pearcei
GGAGGAGTACGACGAGTCTGGTCCCTCGATCGTCCACCGCAAGTGCTTCTAAGCGAGCACCTTTGCTGGTGTTGTTGTAAACACTGTAGTAAATACAAACGCTCCTGCGTACACTATCCCCAACTTGATCGCCTCTTTCGCCTTCGTTCTCTCTCCCCGCAAAGCTCCCTTCGTTCTTTTTTTGACACCTCTAAATGATATGAGCAGCCTTTGCTGGTGTTGTTGAGCAAACACTGTAGTAAGCCAAAGCCAAAGTGCGCTCCTGCGTACACCTATCCACACTTCTTCGCTTTCGCTTTCGCTTTCGTTCTTTGTTTTGCCGTTTTCTTCTTTGTTGCCACCTGGAGCAAGAACCACGGGGGTGTTGTAGGCACAGAGTGCAGTTAGTCGGCCCCATCAGGCATCGACGTTGGTGTCGTCGAGCTCGTCGTCTATGCACCCAAGCACCACCGTCTCCCGTTCACGGCGCTGCCTGAGTGTGAGGGGCTCCGACACGTGCTCGATCAACAGACGAAAGAAGAGTCGGTTGTCTGTTGGTTGGCACACAGCCACAAGCAATAATGAGTAGTGAGCGTCGTGTGTCGTGTGTCGTGGCATTGGGTTGTGCGTGTGCGTGTGCGTGCGGTGCTGGTCCCGTACTGAGAATCTCTCGATGTTCCACGCCCTCGAGCTCTTCGATCCGCAATTCGAGGTCCTGGCGCCACTCGGTGCAGTAGTTGAGCGAAACGTACGGCACCGTACCGTCGCCTGAGCGGTGGCCGTGCAGTCCGGTCGAGCTCCTCAGGGTGCCCTGCACCGTGTCTTTCGTCTCGTACCCGATCCCCTGCACGCAACACACATTGGCACATCACCCACACCACACGTACATGACTCACAAGGAAAGAACCGCGCACCTCACGCATGGTGTAGCCCTGGAAGTCGGCTTTGTCCTTGACGTCCCGGTCGAACACCAGTTCGCCCTTCCGGTCTCGTCGGTAGAAGTAGAACATCTCCGTGTCCAAGTTGACGCCTGCTTGCTCGAACCGTGTGTTGTGGGGTGAAACGACCAACCACCACGGCTGCAGAACACCACAAGGCCAACACGGCAGGAAGAAGTACCGTAGATGGCAAAGAGCCGCTTGACCGGCGGAGCATCCGGCATGCGGCCCCACACGCTGTTTCGGCGGTAGTACGCCTCCATATTCTCCACTTGAGTCTGTTGAAAGCGCTCAGGGCGGGGTGAGTGTGCGAGTGCAGGGAGCAGGTAGCGCGAAGTGGTACCGAGGCGCCGGCGAGGGCCAGCGTCTGGGTGATGGTGAGCGGCAGGTGGGCCTCGCTACCCTCGCCCCGCAGATGGACGAACTCGCGCGGCACTTCGAAGTAGCGCGGCTGGGCCATCGGCATGATCATACCCGTGCTCCCTGTGGAATCGACACACAGGTGGGTGGTGGGATGGTAGTGAGCCGCCACAGCTCGACCGAGCCACCAAAGTGACGCCGAGCCAGTTCGTACCGAGCGACCGGATGAACGCGACGCCCTCCTCCTGACGCAGAAGCGCCTCCATGCCCATCCGCTCGCCTGTGGCCTGCACATGCACGACGTCGGGAGGTTATGGCGCGACTGAGAAGCAGAGGCGAGAGGGGTGGTGTAGTTTGTACCAGGCTGCGCACGATCTTGGGCGCGCCGAGGAATGGCGCCCCGACGGCGACGTAGGAGTGGACGTGCTGGTCGATCCACTGCCGCCCTCGGTCGCCTTCGGTCGCGACCAGCCGGTGCAGAAAGTACTGCAGCACCCGGTTGCCCATGGAGTGGGCCACGATGACCACCGGCGACTGGCAGCGCTCGGCGGTCTTCTCGATGGTCGTCTGGAGCTGCGTGAAGAATCTGTCGCGCTCCTCCAGCATGTGCGGCGGCAACCGCCAGTCATACTGTGTGAACAGTCCAGGCTTGTCAGGCCCCCGATCACACGCACACGCACGCACACGCACACGGCACGCGTACAGGCACAGCAACGAGATCGGAGTCGGTGTAGCCGAACTCGTGCAGGTTCTCGATCAGCGGGCCCATCACCTGTCCTCCTCTTCGGCGTCAGTCCGACCAGCCATGCGAGATGTGTGATGGGCAATCACCAAGAAGCAGAAGAGCGCACGTAGGAGAGATTGTTGGTGAGGGCGCCGGGGCTGAGGTACGCGCAACCGTCCTTGCCGGGCACAGGGCGCACGCGAATGCCCGGTGGATCGCTGCAGCCGTCCGGCTGCAGGCATACGTGCCGCACCCACTCGTTCTGTTGGTGTCGAACCACCATGCGTCAGCGGAAAGAAATGGGGCGCTACGGAGAGTGAGCGGATGGGCGAGCGGGTGAGTAATTGTACTCGAAACTGTGCGTCGGCGGAGCCCTCGTCCAACGCCTCTGGATCGATCCGCTTACTAGGTGGGCGCGGGTGGGTGGCAGTTCATCAGCTGCAGGGCGAGTTGGTGCGAGTTGGTGATACGCAAGTACCTGACAGTGGGCGAGGAGAAGAGGGTCTTGAACTTCTGGGAACCTATCTTAGCAAGGGACAGCCAGATCCACTCGCCCACCCACTCTGGATTGCCCTCTTCCACCTGCAAACTCGATGAAGCCAGACCTGACCGGGCACGCACACGCACACGCACCACCGCATACGCACACACACGCACACGCATGTATACGATCACGGTCTATCAGTAACGCGCAGGAAACGCGAAGTCGTAGGTAAGGCGCGCACCGGGAAGGAGCACGATGGGGAACTTGGGCACGAGACCCTCTCGTGCCATGCTGCGTCCCATGCGCGAGGGCAGGGACTTCTCGGCCAGTGGCGAGCACACGGTCACCCATTGGTCGTGCCACACCGCGGGCTCCCAATCCGAGAGCACCAGCGTGTGATCGCCGATCAATTTGTCACTTCCTGGAGGCCGATCACAGCGAGCAATCAGAAGTGACCGCCGGGTCACCAGGGGCTGGTCAACAAGGCAGCAATAGTTGCGTACCGAAGATGACGTGGGACCACAGGGACAGCTTGACGCAGTCGGGCACGTCCGATGGAGACGACGAGGCAGAAGGGTAGAGGAAGAAGTGGAACTTCTTGTCGAAGCGTGGCGCGGTCTTGCTCTTACTCACCGCCGTACGCCCCTCCTGCGCAGCCAGTCAGCCAACCAGCCAGCCAATCAGATATCATACACGCACGCGCAGGCCTGCGGGTGTGGTGTACGGTGGCGCCGAGTGGGAATTCGGGAATGTCTCTCCTCTCTCCTGTCTTCTTGGGCTCGCCTTCCTTGGCCGTGGACTGGAGCGGAGTGATCGTGTCGTCGCTGCCTCTCTGCAGGTGCAGCTGAACGTAGCACGATGCCTTGGCCGCTAGATCGCACTCGACCACTGTTTTCATGTAAGTCAGTTCAAGGCACTCACGACATGCACTCGCAGATTCACGAACCTTCGATCTGCAGGTAGCCTTCCCAGTGGCCCTGCGGCGGATGGTAGAGATAGCGGATATGGAGCTGTCCCGTGGAGTAGAGCTTTTCGCGCTTGATTCGGTGCTTGGTCCGCTCCTCCAGCTGTTGTGCCTTCAACCGCCGGCTGAGGTCGCTCTCGGCCACCGTGTCTATCTCCAGCCCTTCTCTTTGGTTGGTCTGTTTTGTGCCGCGCGCGTGTGAGAGACGCACAGGCAGAGCGCTCTGGACAGGCGGACCTTGAAATCAACTCGCAGTTGAATCGCCCCGGTCACGGCCACACCCTTAATGTTCTCCGTGGGGTGCAGGGGGAACCAATGCTCCACTGACTTGTTGCGCGGTAGAGTGTGGCGCTCCAGACAGATGCGACCCTGCACAGCGCAGCGATCAGCGATTCTTCAACTCGCATGATGCACACGCAGATGCGCGTCTTCAAACGCACCAGGAAGACGTCCGAGAAGATTATGTTGTGGTGCCAAAGGCTCAGCGTCACCCCGGCACACGAGTCGGGCAGTTCGCTGTTGGATTGGGTTGGTGAGTGTGCGCTGAGTGAAACTGCCAATCCAATTTCATAGGATCATGGGCAAGCTGGGTGAAGGTACAAGCAGCACTCCTGATCCAGCCACTGGGGCTCCAAGCTGCGCCCGTTGTGCGCCGTGAGCGTGCGGGAGACCTGCCCGATCTTCTTGAATGTCGTATCGTACATGGTCAGCCGACAAAACGCATCCGGAATGCCTTCGAACGCACCACCCATTGTCAGTAGACTGTGAGGTTGAAGGAGAGAAGGCAGGTGAGAAACATGAACCGGTGCTTTTCTTCATGGTGGCGATGCCCATCGCCTGGAGTGGTGTCACGCGCAACACAATGGGCGCTTCTGGCGGCTGCAGAATGAAGAACGTCAGACATACAGGCCACAGCGCAGTGCAGAGAGGGAGGGGTGGAAAGGTAGCCGGCAGGCTTGATCACCTTGTCGTGGAGACAGTTGATGAGCATTTCATCGGCTGCGAGCTGGGGGTGGGACCCGACAAAGTCCAGGTAATCAGCCAGAGCCTTCTTCCGCTTCAGGCCGTCGGTGTCCAAGTTGAGTAGCTGTAGCTTGTACGGAAACGAGGGCAACTTCAGCTTGGGCTGGGCCTTCTCCAGCTGCACTCAACGCAGTCAAGGCCACGAGTAGGTGATGAGCATTGTCAGGCGATTATCGACATGCCCATAGTCCAGGCGAAGAGACGCACGTACATGGCAATGGAGTGCGTGCAGCTCGCGGTACCGCTTGCGCACGCTGTGCTTGCGAACCACGGACGTGGCCGCAAGGTCGGAGCTCCGTTGTAACTGCGACACCACATCGAGCTCGTACACCTGTCCAACACCGTGTTAACGGCCACACGCGCGGGAGGAGCTGTTTGCACCATGTATGCTTCGTCGATGTTGCTGATGGTGTAGCCTCGTCGAAGTGCCACCGAAGTGATGCTTGCCACTGTGTACAACTCTGGCTCTGCTTCCTTGGCCTTTGGCAGCTCCTCGCCTTCAACTTCGCACCCGCCCCCTGCCGGACCCAGAGCCGAGAAAACAATACACGCGTTGGGTTATTAGTCCCACGCGACGAGGGGCGACGCGAGTAGAAGTGGATACCTGCGGGCTCAAGGTGGTCCTTTACCCCGACACGGTGCATGATCACCGCCAGTACACGAGCCAAGTATTCATCTTCTTCGTCGCCCTGCGGCCAATAGGAGCTAGAACGTTAAGAAAATATGTTTAGAATTCCTCTGAGACTCCAGCAACGAGAGCCCACGCAGATTTGGAATGTGAGACATTTTCTGCGCAGACCGTGTCTGAATTGAAAGAACATGTTGGCAAAGTGTGGAGGGGGTGACTACAGGCCAGCTCGCGTCACGTGGGGAAGCCCTCCCTGGCGCTGCTCGACCCGGTGAGGCCTGCCCGGCTTCGTCCCAACGGGCCAGAAAAGTCCTGCACGACGTGAGAGAACGAAGGGAAGTCAGTCTCTGGACAAAGCGAAGCATCAGCGCCACATCGTCGTCGTCTGCTCTGAGGCAAGCTCACCATTGCTCGAATGCTGCTGTCCTCGTTGGCCGAGTACTACACGATACAGACAGACGGCAATGTGAGCGAGTGCAATCATGCGAGAGTGTGCGCACACTTCCCGAGTGAAGGCGACAGCGGTGGGTGTTACCAGAATGTTGTCGTAGACGAGAAGGGCATGCACGCAGCTGGTGCCGACGGAGCCAAGTTCGTTGTAGCATTCATTCTTTTCTCTGTCCCATATGCGCACCTTTCCGTCCATTGAGCCCTGGCACAACCCAAAAGCGAGAGTGAGCGCCACGGGTGGTTGGTAAGGGTGTTGAGACGACGTCATAAACGCACCGAGAAGAGGGTGGTGTCGTCCAGTGCCAGGCCATAGACCCACGACGTATGGCCGGTGAGTCGGCACATGAACCTGCCCGCGCGAAGATCAAAGACCGCAATGTGCTGGTCCTCCCTGCGCAGGGCGACATGGCGAAATGTCAATGCCCTGGACGATACTTTTACTCCGTAGTTTGGTGGCGTACCTTCCACCGTACACGAGCTCATGGACAGGGTCGTAGCGGATCGCACAGTACTTGTCACCGGGTTGGTCCTTCAAGACCATCGCACACTCCTTGTCCTTTAGGCTCCACAGCCGCACTGTTGCTTGGCGTGAGCCACCACCTCCGGTACGCACACATGTTGGGCTCAAAGAGTACCTGTTCTGTCCCAAGAGCCTGTGATGAGCCGATCTTCGTGAAAACTGAGGCCGGTCACAGCGCCGTCGTGCCCTCTGATCGTGTCCAGGTGGCAGCCCGTCTCCAGTTCCCTGGTTATTTTTGTTCAACGAGGATGGGTCAGCGTCGCTGTTCAGAGGTACGGTGCTTGCTTAGCGTGGTGGCTACCAGATCTTTATGCTGTTGTCGTTTGATCCACTCACGACGAGTCCTCGCGACTTGTCGACTTGGCAGCACCGAATGTAGCCAATCTCGCCCGGTCGTGTCAGCGTTGTCAGGCTGCTATACGTGTCTAGATCCCAAACTGCGAAGGTAGAGCGAATCCATACGGAGAGTCTCAGTACGAGCTGCGAGTCGTGGTAACTTCGAGAGAGAGAGAGAGAGAGAGTCCAAGGTACCCTGAAGCGTAGTGTCCCACGAGCCTGTGACTGCCAGGTTCTGATTGATGCTTAGGCATGACACTGGGACACCACGAGGCGATATTGTAGTGAGGAACGTGCGTAGCTGCAAGAAGAAGAAGAAGAAGTGTGTGTCTCTGTACAAGTGTGCTTGTGGGCCGGAATGCATCTCAACAACTTCCCCGTAGAAATGTCAACAGCGAGCATCTTGCCTGGAGAGCGAAACTGGTGCCTCAGCAAACAAGTGGAGACGATGGGCGAAAGGACAGCATACGTACCACGCATGGTCCCTCCGATGAGAATGTCTTTCTCAGCATACACGCCCTAAGTAGCGTTGGAACGCGCGTCGATTAGCCTTCATTGTCGCGTTGCGACTTGAGGCGAGGCGGGCAGGGGACGAACCAGACATCCAATTCCGCCCAGACCACGGTTCATCTCGCTGAAGTCCTCTTTCAAGGGGTCCGCCTCGTCATCCGAGTTATGATCCTGTGTAGCGGTGAGAACTAACTACTAAAGCCGTTTCACATGTGAAAGAAACCAAAGGCCAAGAGTCACACCTCGTAGTGTTTGCGAGTGAAGTGGCTGGGGTTGTACACGGTCACGTGGGGCGGCTTGCCATAGTCCGTTTTGAGGCGCCCCAAGTAGAGCCACTTCCAGCCCACCTGAGAAAGGCAACAGGGGCATTGTTAGGGGAGGGATGTGTACGAGAGGGAGGTTACGGCGGGCAAGTGGTGCATTTTGGATGGACTGGGCAGATGGCTGTCTCTTGCTGAGCGAGTAGTAGAGTTCCTTCCACAGCTCCTTTTCCTCGGTTAGCCTGCTGTAGTACTGCAATCACAGAGCGGTACAAGGTCGAGTAGAAGAGCATGAGGATATGCAAGCACGAAGAGAGAAAAGAGGAAGGGGAAGGGGAAGGGGAGAGGAGGGGGTACCCTGCTGGTTTGTGCAAGCTGGCCAAGGTCGCGAGCGGAGAGGAATGACAATATGTGCAAAGCAACCTCCTCGGGTATGTCATCTAACCAGGAGGTATGGAGAACTCTCCAGTCCTCTTCTGCTCCAATGTGCAGATGGCAGATTAAATCAGTAATTAATTCTTTTGCGTCTGAAAAGAAGTGCTCGTGCCTGGGCAGCTCATGGGCTCCACTTGCTCCACTTGCGTTGTAGGGGACTTTTCCTCCCTCTTGGGCAGGAGCATGCGCAGGAAGGGCAGCATCTCTTGCGGCACTTAATCAAAGGGCATCAACGTTTGCACCTGAACGACTTGGGGTTCTTGTTTGTTTGTTTTTTGATTTTTGTGCCCTTTCTTTTCCTTTTTCCCACGTTTGTTGTCGACGAGCTGCCCTTCACTTGGGGAGGCTATGTCCTTCCTACGCGAAGGTCTTTCTGTGGATGGCGGCCTTGCCGTCCTCCTCCCACTCTTCGCTCGAGACCCACATCTTCTTGAACGTGGCGAGGGACGCCAGGATGGAGCCGCCGATCCACGTCGAGTAGAGGCGCTCAGGCGGCGCCGAGATCTTGATCTTGATGTTGGCCGGCGCCAGGCCCTTCACCTCGTCCAGCAGACGATCACCGAAACCTGATAGTTTTTTTTTGTTTCGTGTCATGAAGGAACGTTAGTACCACCACACCACATCACACGCATAGTAGATGACTGTACGCACCAGGGAAGAGCGTCGAGCCACCGGAGAGCACGATGTTTTGGTAGAGCACGTTTCGCAGATCAACGTCAACCTAGATGATTCATTACATCAGAAGAAGAAGAAGAAGTGAAATGGAGGTGAGTCAGGACTCCTGAAGACAAGAAAAAAGAAAGAGAGCTTAGGACGACGAACCTTCTGGATGGAGTTGGTGATGGTCTCATGGATGCCGGGGTACTCTTCGCCGATCAGCTCGGGGTTGAACAAAACTTCGGGCGCGTTGAAGCGCTCCATGCCCACCTCGATGACGTTGCCGTCGGGAAGCTTGTAGTTGACGTGCACCGGCTTTTTGCTCTTCTCCGATTCCAACAGCTCCTCCTCTTTCTGCAGGTACGGAACGAAGCAGATGAGGACAACCAGAAGGCGGTGAACCACTAGCACGAGGTGGAAGGAGAGACGAAGCACTGAGTGGCACGAACCTTGGGGTCAAACGCGACGTAGCACACGGTCTCCTTGATCTGTCTGACAATCTCCCGCTCCGCGCTGGTGTGGAAGTTGTAGCCAGCGTGCCTCAGCAACGTCTGCAGGTTGTGTGTCACATCCCTGTTGTTTTCGAATGTGAGCAACAGTTCTTGAACTTTACCGCAGCGCGCCGAGCCGAGCTGCGCTTGATGGTCTAGTAAGTTACCTTCCAGCAACATCAATGCGCTGAATGGCGTGAGGCATGGCAAAGCCCTCGAAGATGGGTACAGCGTGTGAGACACCGTCGCCCGAATCCAGCACGGCACCGGTCGTGCGACCCGACGCGTACCTACATACAAGGTCGAAACCGAATGTGAGTTGGCTCACCACCCAACGTCGGGCCGCAGCCCCGCGCATGAGATAGCAGAGGACAAGAACGCACAAGCTGAGCACTGCTTGCAGCGAGACGTAGAGCGCGGGCACGTTGAAGGTCTCAAAGAACACTTCCGCTGCCTTCTCTCGGTTCTTCCGCGGGTTGAGCGGCGCTTCAGTGAGCAACACCGGATGCTGAGGTCGTGCCACGTACAAGCGGATTAGTGTCCCAAGGCGCGGCTTCAACTGGTGCTAGTGTAAGAGACGGTAGGAACGTACGTCCTCGGACTGGATCTTGAGCTCAGAGTAAGTGTGGTTCCAGATGTGCTCCATTTCGGTCCAGTCGGTGACGATGCCGTGCTCGATCGGTCGCTTGAGCTTGAGCAGTCCGCGCAGCTCCTCGGCCTTGGACCCGACAAAGTATTCGCCCTCCACTGCTCCCGCCATTATCCTCTTGTGCTTTGGCTTGCCCACACTTTTCGCGTACCCCACGCCACGAGATCAGAGCAACGAGAAGTTAGGGTGAAGGGGAGTGATGATGATCGCTGGAGATGGATGACACTAGAACGAGAAGCACAAGGGGGCGAGGAGTGGATTTGAAGGGGGGGGGGGCAGGTACATCGTGTGGAAGTTCACTTTGGGTGATTCATCGCCAGCAAAGCCAGCCTTGAGCACGCCCGATCCCTGCAGCGAGTGGATTCAGCGTGAGAATTGCCACGATGGCCATTCGGGTAGACGATGCCAAAATTTTGCGCAAAATCTAAACGTACGTTGTCGATCACAACAGGCTGATTCGTGAACACTTCATCCGCCATCTTCTATGAAACGAAAATAAAAATCGAAGCGAGGAAGAGGAAGTTGGCAATCGATTGCTCCTCGATCTTCTCGCGTGACGCGGCAATCGAGGAAAAGTGGGTTCAAAAGAAATGACAAAGAAAAGGTATTTCCGGGACACGGTCTTGTGCCCTTTCCGCTTTCCTGTGTTGCATCGATCAGTCATCAAATCGATATATCTGCGCTGCTAAGATGAGGAGCGTTCTGGCAAGACGAGGCGGCGTGAGCGCGGCGCGTGGTGCGGTGGCGTCGGCCAAGCCGGTGGGTCACACCGCGAGACGTCTGGTGAGCTCGTCCACGGCGAGGCCGCTTTCCGAGGTCGATCCGGAAGTGCACAGCCTCATCCACGAAGAGTATGAACGTCAGAAGTACGGCATCGAGCTAATCGCCTCGGAGGTACCTCCTCCCACCATTTCCCATTTGTACAAATGGCTGCTCATTTTTATGCATTTACCTGTCGGCACGTAGCGCTGTGGTGGTTGGCACTGCCTATGTACATCAATTTAGTGAAGTCTCTCAATTAATTTGTCAAATGTGTGAATAGAACTTCACCTCGCGAGCTGTGCTCGAGGCCTTGGGTTCGGTCATGACCAACAAGTACTCGGAGGGCTACCCTGGCGCTCGGTACAGCCCTCTCCAGCCCCGGTGCAACCTGCCCTCGGCCCTTGCTCACCACGACTGGTGGTGGGTGCTGCGCCAGGTACTACGGTGGCAATGAAGTGATCGACAAGAACGAGCGGCTGTGCATCCAGCGCGCTCTGGACGCCTTCCACCTGGACTCAGCCAAGTGGGGCGTCAACGTGCAGCCCTACTCGGGCTCGCCGGCCAACTTCGCCGCCTACACGGCCCTGCTCAACCCGCACGACCGCATCATGGGCCTCGACCTGCCCCACGGTGGCCAGTACGACCGCCCTGGGACCCCAGTTGTTGTTATTCCCCCTTCGCCTTCATCTGAGGGACGAGAGTCCTGGCTGACGTCAGCTTGCTTGGCCGCGCAGTCTGACCCATGGCTACATGTCCCCCAAGAAGCGCATCTCGGCCACGTCGATCTACTTCGAGTCGATGCCCTACAGGTACACACGCCGAGAATAACGTTGAAGGCTTTCGCTCGATTCATGTTAACGCCCCATCTTTGCTGCTGCTGCTGCTGCTGCTGCTGCTGCTGCTGTCATTGTCAATGATCGCAGGCTGAACGAGTCGACCGGCTACGTTGACTACGATGAGCTGCGCCGGTCTGCCCTCCTCTTCCGGCCCAAGATCATCATCGCCGGCGCCTCCGCCTACCCGCGCAACTTTGACTACGCTCGCATGCGTCAGGTTAGTACTGAAGCCTTCCTCTCGCTCGCTCTTCGCTCCCCAGTCATCGTTGCGTGCTGAATGAGGTGCGCGTATGTGGGCCATCTGCAGATCTGCGATGAGGTGGGTGCCTACCTGATGGGCGACATGGCCCACATCTCCGGACTCGTTGCAGCCCAGCAGGTGCCGTCGCCGTTCGACCACTGCGACGTGGTGACCTCCACCACCCACAAGACGCTCCGCGGACCCCGCTCCGGCGTCATCTTCTTCAGGCGTGGCGTCAAGTCCGTTGACCCCAAGACCAGCAAGGGTACTACACTTCACCCGTGTGTGCGTCGTGCGGTGGCCGTGCGCACTCATTCCCGAACTTGTTTTTGCAATTTCAGAGACTCTGTACGACCTGGAGGAGCGGATCAACTTCGCGGTGTTCCCCTCGCTCCAGGGTGGTCCCCACAACAACACCATCGCCGCACTGGCCGTGAGCTTGAAGGAGGTAATGGAACTCTCATGTCCTCTCGCCAGGCCTTCAGGAGCGGTCACCCTCAATTCCTCGAATTCTCGTTGTATTAGGCCATGTCGCCCGAATTCGTGGAGTACCAGGTGCAGGTGAAGAAGAACTGCGCTCGCCTCGCCTCCTCTCTGCAAAGCAAGGGCTACACCCTCGTGTCGGGTACGTCGCACACCACCAACAGGTGCTCACAGTTTTTCAAGTGTCGCTCACTCGCCACTCTCCTACTCGGCTCCCAGGCGGTACCGACAACCACCTGCTGTTGCTCGACCTCAGGCCCCAGGGCGTTGACGGTTCGCGAACTGAGGTGCGTCAGAGATTCACGCACTGCGTCGCGACACCAAAAAAACAATTCCTACTTATAGAACGACCAACTCACGACACGACACGCGATACAGACCGTGATGGAGGCGTGCAACATCACAGTGAACAAGAACACCGTGCCCGGTGACACTCGCCCGATGGTGCCCGGCGGCGTCCGCATCGGCACCCCGGCCATGACGACCCGCGGCCTGAAGGAGGCCGAGTTCGAGGTCGTCTCCGACTTCCTCCACCGCTCCGTCCAGATCACCCAGTCCCTCGCCAAGCAGGGTACGTCCCCTGCACTTCCACCTGCCTGTCTGGCTTCTTACGTGACGTACCATGTGTGTCGTGTGTCGTGCGTGTGTGTTCGTGATGGTGTTGACGCGCAGGAGGAGGCAACCTGAAGGCCTTCAAGGAGCAGGTGGAGAGGGAGAAGAGCGGCGGAGAGATCGCGCGCCTGCGCAAGGAGGTCATCGACTTCTCCGGCGCGTTCCCCCTCCCCAGCTAAACACGCCCCCATTCTCAACTCCCGCACGCGCATCGGCAATGAACAGCACTTTACATGATTCACAACATGCTGTGTTCTCCACCGTTGTTCACCCTCTACATCGAAGCTGGTGGGAGTCCGGTGTGCAGTCGACGACGCGCTGCCGCTCACCCCCGCTGGCGCCGGCGGTCAACAGAACGCTGCACTGTCCGCGTCTTTCACTCATGGCGGTCCGTGAGATTTCAAACACGGAGTCGCGGTAATAAGCCTTAGGCTTGGGCGAGGACTCATCCCCACCCCCTTACAATTTGATCCCGGTTTT
>CDFJ01214453.1:15659-32871 GCA_000826505.1 Acanthamoeba pearcei
GCCGAAGATCACGGCGCCCATCTGCTGGCTGTTGGCGCACAGGAGGTCCTTCCACGGCCGGCCTGACGCGGGGTCCACTCCGCTGATGGCGTTGCAGTTGTAGTCCGTGTGTTCACCCCTCTGCGCGGGCTACTAGTCCGGCGGCGCCCGCACCGCACCAACGCCTCAACAACCAAGTCGTGCTGAAGAGCGACTCTGAGTGTTGGCGGACGGGGCCTCGGCTTATTGGTGCCGGCACATGCGTCATGGCGGCTGGCAAGCGACATGGCACCACTCCGGCGCGGCAGGCAGAAGCACAATTCCGTGATTTTTTTATTGTTTAATTAATTTAAAGTCCCACAACCTGTGCGCGGTGGCCGGGCCAAGCCTTGAAGTGGGAGTGCCTCCTGTTTGGTGGTTTGGGTGTGGGCAGTCAGCTTGCAAAGATGAGTTCTACGCTACTTCGAATCCAACGTGCAGCAGTAGCAAGAGGCCCGAAGCTTCTATCATCCGAACAGGTTGACGAATCACGATACAATACATCGCAATTCCCAGGTTGGTCCGCCGTGTGCCGGCATAGGCGCAGGGCGGACCACCACTTCAACGCAGAGAGTAAACTCTGCTTCACCAACAAATCGCCGGACCGAAAGGTCAGGATCCCCCTGGACCCCAATACCCCCAACCACCGCGTGATTCGCCATCAAGCGGCCCACACCCACCCTTTTGCTTTTTTGATTCAATCTTTTTAAAAGAAAACAATGAAGTGGTTTCTCACGCGGCCATCGCCGGCGCCGCCATCGCTGAGCTGGTGGTCCAGCTGGCCGAGAACGTCTTCCACGCACACGGCGGGGCGCTTGGTGGGGTTGGCGTACCAGCACGTCTTCATGAGCTTCTTGAACTCGAGCGGGCAGTAGTTGGGCACCTAGGGCCGCTTGCCCGCTCGTCGTACTTCTCGCCGCCGATGATCCGCCACGTCTTTGAGCGCGAACGGCAACTCAGCTCGTTGTGAACAGTTGCATCAACTGGTGTGCGTGTAAGCCCGCTTGTGGATGCGTTACCAGAGTTACCAGAGCCAGCGGAGTGAAGAACCTCTTCCTTAAAGCTCGTCTCCATGTCCTTGGTGATACGATTGGAGGTCATGACCTTGACCGTCGGTGCCCTTCCAAGTGGCCCGATCGACCTCGCCGAAGCCGCCCGTGCCCAGGGGCTCATCGACCTCGAGCTCGTCATTCATGTTCCGCTTATGGTTAACCATCACCACAACCAATGCCAGCAGCCTGCAGTCAAGGAGCGTTGCCACCGGTATAGATGCCTGGTGCCATGTGTCGTGAGAGTTGGCCTGTGCATGTGTGGTGATGCGTGTGCAAGTGTTCCTACATAGAATGACAGCAATCGACGCAGCAAAGTCAGACCCAATCCGTTCGCAGTCGCGCACGCCACTCGCAGCGGCGTGGGAGCACAGCCGCTGCTCGGCCTGAGAACGAGTGAGCTGTAGGTGAGCGCGGTGCCGCGTTGCACGATGGTGCGCCTGAAACACATTCCCGAACACGTGCGGACCGGCAGCCAGAACAACCAGTGGCAATAAAAGAAAAGACCAAAAGACCAAAAGAAAAAGGAGGTGCAGGGGGGGGTGTCTTTATCGCAAGACGATTCGTCTACCAAGAAGCTCGCGGCCGAGGTCACGAGTACAAGACCTCCTGTCACTGCTTGCTCAGTGTCGCAAGCCGCGTGGATGGGCATAAATGGGCGATAAGATTGTTTGAATTATCTTTTTGATTTTTTGAATAATTTGTTTTACACAACTTAGAAACCCTGGCCGATGAGGTAGTCAGCGAGCTTCTCGACGACGTTGGCGGCGGTACCGGGCTGGATCTTCTCGTTGTAGACGCCCACGAGGATGGCCTTGGAGGTCTTGACGGTGATGACACCGGCGGCGCCCTTCTTACCGTAGATGGAACGATCGTCAGCGCGGAGGGTCACGTAGTGGACGCCAGCGAGATCGAAACCACCAGCGCGGATGGCGTCGGCGTTGTTGAAGGCACCGGCGAGGGTGGTGCCCTGGGCGGGGGTCACGGCGAAGCCGGCCGAGGTGGCCCACGTGTTACCGTCGAGGCCGAGGATGGCGGCCTGGGTCACGGCACCGGTGCCCACGAGGTTGGTATCGACGTACGTCTGCCACGACATTGTTGATTTCGAAGGGAAGTGGTGGGTGGTGGAGTGGTCTGTGTTGAGAGTTTTTGTGTCTGTGTACCCAAGACGCTGGGTCGACCTTTTATAATTTACAAGGCCGTCGGCCATTGGTCGGAGCCAGCCAATCGGAGTCATCCCTGTTGGTGTCCTTGGTTGCCCTGCGGTCTTCCCGACCACCTCGCTTCTGGCCGACCATTGCTGCGGTTCGTTGTTGGTTGAAGTAGAAGGGGGCTTCGCAGCCTTTTTGTTTTGCGTTTGACTTTACAAATGTTTTTGCTGTCGGGCCCGGAGCGTGTTCGCACTGCGCCGCCGCTGTCGTCGTTGTCGCTGACAGTCGATCGAAGGGCCAACACGGCCACCATCTTGGGCCGCGTGGGCGTCTTGTGCTTGCCAGCACTTCTTCATGAGCTTCTCTATCTCAGACGGACTGCGGCCACCTGCAGGGACCTGCGGCGGCCGCTTGCCCTCGAGCACGTCGAGCGACACGCCCATGAAGTTGCGCCCGGCATAGGGTTCCTTGCGCGTCACCACCCGCCACATGATGATGCCGAAGGACACGTCAGCGCGCTCATCGTACTTGTCCCCGCGGATGCTCCAGCGCCGTTCAGGCGCAACGGGTCAGCGTCGTGCGAACCCGAAGTCGGCCGTTCTTCTTCCAGCTGCATTCCACGCACACTAGAGCTGTCAGCACACACGCACGAAACGAGAACAAGCAGGTGGCGAAGAATCGAGTACGGTGAGGTTGGAGGGCTACAAGAGGAAGGCAAGGAGAGTACACGAAACGTGTTATCTATTTTTTGTTTGGGGGTTGTTGCTCACGAAAGACAACAAATAAATGTTGAACTACATACAGGCATTCGTATTGTTGGGTCGAAATAAATATCGGCTGATTGCGGGGGGGGGGTGAGGGAAGAGTGAAGAGGGAAGAAGAGAGGCAGAGCGCAACGGCGACTTACACCTCCTTCCTGTAGAGGATGGTGAGGCAGAGCTCGCCGGTGACCTTGTCCTTGGCCTTCTTGCCCTCGAGCTTGTACCAGGCGGTGGTCTCCTCGCCGTCGTTGAGGGTGGAGATGGGGATCGACACCTTGCCGAGGAAGGAGTCCGAGAAGATGCGGTTCCAGTCGAACATGGTGACCTCGAGGGCGGCCTCGGGGTCGGAGACGTAGAACTCGAAGTCGGCGTCCCACTTGGGGTTCTGGTTCTTCTTGATGGTCCTGGTCTTCTCCTTCTGCCTCTCGAGGAAGAGCACGCAGTAGGGATCGGCCTTGCCCGAGTTGTCCTTCTTGTGCACGCCGCGGCCCTCCTTGACGGTGACCTTCAGCTTGCCGATGAGCTTGCCCTTGGTGGCCTCGAGCTGCTGCTTGAGCCGGCGGCACTCCTCCTCGAGCCTGAGACGCTCGGCCTCGTGCTGGGCCTCGAGCTTGGAGAGCTCCTCCTGACGCTTGGCGTCGTCCTCCTCCTGGCGCTTCTCGAGCTCCTCCTGGCGCTCCTTGGCCTCCTTCTCGGCCTCCTCGCGGGCGAGACGCGACGCCTCCTCGGCCTCACGCTTGGCACGCTCCTCGGCCTCGTCGGCCTCCTGCTGCCTTCGCTTCTTCTTCTCCTCGCGCTTCTTCTTCTTCTCTTCCTCCTCCTCGTCCTTCCTCTTGCGCTCCTCCTCGAGCTGCCTGAGCGCGGCCGACTGGGCCTCGAGCTCCTCCTTCCTTCGCTTGGCCTCCTCCTCGGCGGCGGCCTTGTCGGCCTCGAGGCGAGCCTTCTCCTCCTCGAGCCTCTTCTTCTCGGCCTCGGCCTTCAGGCGCTCCTCCTCGGCGCGCAGGCGCTCGGCCTCGAGCCTCTTGCGCTCCTCCTCCTCCTGGGCCTTCCTCTTGGCCTCGGCCTCGATCGCGGCGCGGTCGTCGGCCTTCTCCTTGCCGGCGAGGAACGCGATGGGGAACTCGGACAGGTAGGTCATGAAGCACTGCTCGTCGGGGCGCGACATCTCATCGTCGGCGCAGATATCGGCGGGGTCGAGCAGGCGCGGGATGTCGAGGTGCTTCTCGGCGAGCTCGAAGGCGAGCTCGAGGTTGGCCTGGGCGTTCTCGGCCTTGAGCGACTCGTAGTCGATGAGCGACGGGTCGAACGAGTGGATGAGGGCGCAGAAGCCCAGACCGTCATACCACGACTCGCCGAAGTCCTTGATGTCGACGCCGTTGTGTCCCTTGGTCTTCTCCACGCACCAGTCGAGCAGCTTCTTCTTGGCCTGTCGGTTCCCTGTTGTTTGTTGTCGACAAGGCCAAATTAATTTATCTAATTCCAGGATTTATCCCAGTAACGATAAGAAAAGAAAAAGAAAATATTTTCATGAACGAGCACGAGGCAACGCGAGGCAAAGAAAAGAAGAAGGCGCGAAAAGGACCAAGGGGAGGGAAGCAGGGAAGGAGGGAAGGAAGGGCCTGACGTACTCTGGGCGGCGGAGAGCTCCTTGTCGTCGGCGTCGCCTTCACCGCGACGCTCGACCTTGAAGGTAAGAATGACGCGCCAGATCATACCGAGGATGATACGCATGTTACCCTGCTGGACATCTGCGCGTAGAGACACGATTTTAAGAAATGAACAAGGCGTAGAGTGGATTGGTGAGAATGAAGCCATACCGGTGGAGGAGACGCTCAGCTTGCCGACGTGCTTGGTGATGAAGTTGATGGCGATGGTGGTGTTCTCAATGCGGTGCATGTCGAGGGTGATCTTGGTGTTGTACTTCTCAGGGCACTTCTCGCCGCTGAGGACCTCCATCAGGTTGATGAGGGCCAGACCATCCTTGAGTTCGTCCTTGAGCTCGCCCTCGATCTTGATGTTGCGCACGCGCAGCTGGGCGTTGATCCAGGCCTTGAAGGTCTGTGGAGGTCATCACCATCAACAACCAAAGAGGAAAGAGTAGTACGTGAGTGCAGGCCTTGGAGCTTGAGCCAAGAAGAAGCAATCAACAGTAAAAGAGAAGAGCCTTCAACACAAACGTTCAAAAGATGAAGGAGGGAGGAGTGCCAAACCTTTTCGTGAAGCCTCTCGATCTCGGCCTGCTTCTCCTTTCGGTTCTTGGTGGCGACCGACTCGTTGCCGCTGAAGCTCATCTTTGTGTGCGTTGGTTTGGTCGGGGGACCTCTTGTGTGTGCTTTGCGGAAGTGAGGAATGAAAAACGAAGAGAGAGATAAAAGAGCGAAGAGAGCAAACCACCACCGGCTTTGTGTGCGGGAGTAGCGGAGCCAAAATGAAGGGAAACCAAACAACCAACGCCCCCCCCCCCCGCACGATCGCCTCTCGTTGGCCTTGTACGGCTCCTTCAAGCAACGTCAACCTTTAATAAACTCTTGGGGCGACCAACCAAAAATCAAAAATCATTTTTGTGGTTTATTTGCTTTGAATGTTGAGTGGTGCCAAGTATCTTAGCCGTTGATGCGAGAGGGGAGATTAGGGTGGCGAGGTTGGGCTTTGTTGCTGCGGCGGGCGTTGCCTCTGCGCAGTACACAGCGTGTTCGAAGGCGCTGGCCCGCGCTGGTGAGGCTTTCTGGTACTTGGCCACGGTCAACGTCCCCTCTGACACCTGGGGTCACATTCAAACAGGTTGGGAGACCGAAAGAAGGTCCTCCAACAGAGTCCGCGAAGAATTGTAAAACAAAAAATAAAATAAAATAAAAAATCATTGCAAAAAGAAAACAAAAAAAAAACAAACGAAAAAGAGAAAGAGAGATGGAGGCGTACGAATTCGAGGCCACAGATATACATCGGGGCATGGAGCCACCACGACAGAGCGAGGAGTACCCGCCGTCCAGGTCCTATGAGGATGTGGATGAAGAGGACGAGGACGACTTCACTGTCAATCTCAACCCGGGCAAGCTGAGGAGCGGATCAGGCGCTGCTGATGCACAGGCCCCTCTGCTCACCACAAAGTTCATCGACGAGCAGCAGGAAGCGAGGGCCATCGAGGATCTCACCGGCGGCCTGCTCGCCAATCTTCACGTCCCTCTGCAGCAGCTCGATGAGCATCTCCTCGAGCTTTAGTGCGCCTCCCTGCATTTCGATTTTACATTTTACTTTTTTTTTCCTCTCTTCATCAAATCTGAGGCTTGCAGATGTGGTGCCACCTTTTATTTGTTTGTTTTATTTATTTGTTTGTTTGTTTTTATTTAATCAAATTATGGTGTACTGATTGATGGTGTGGTGCCGCAGTCGAAACCAGCAGTCCCTCATCACCGCCCTGATGGCCGAGAATGACAAGCTGGCCAACCTCCCTCACTGGCACAACATTGCTGAAGTGGTACTGTACCGCCCTTCGCCTTTCCCCATCGCCTCGCGGCCTACCGGCCTTGCTTCTGACACACGCGCTCACCGCTACCGCACGCTCACGTCCAGATGACCAAGGCGCCCACCTACCATCAGAGGCTGCACAACATGCGCACGCAGATGGCCGATCTCTCGGGTCGCATGCAGCGATTGAAGGCCCGATCGGCCAAGCTCAAGCAGCGCAAGATGGGCGTGGAGGAGAAGGAGCGACAACTCACCGCCCAGCCCGCCGCCTCTCTTCTCCAACGGAGAGCCGTCGGGAGCGGAAGCCCCAGCCCCATCCCCGACACCAAGCCCAACGCCAAGGGCAAGGACAAGGTCTGAGCGCCTCTTCACCTTTACCTTCATCTTCTTCCATCTTCTTCCAACCGGCGCACTTGTACAAACACGAAAGGTGGGTCTTGCGGTGAAGTTACTTCATCCTTACTAAAATTACAATCGAGGTCGAGCACACGTCGTCCGTCCAGTCGAGTAGTGTGTCGTCGTCACGAGTCACTCGCGCTTCTTGGTCGGTGTGCGCTTGTAGAGCTGCACGCAGGCCTGCCAGAGGCTGGTCGTCTCCTCGTCCCAGGTGTCGTGAGCCAACGAAGTTTCCATGTAGGGGATATCGCCCAGCGCCAACGCAGCGGCCTCGCCTTCGGCCGTTTGCACGTGATCTGGCGCCAGCGTCGCACGCACCACACACGAGGTGAGCACAAACGTCTCCTTCTTCCCTCCTCCTTCTCCTCCTCCTCTTCTACTGAGCTCAGCGTCGAGCCATGGCCGTTGACGACTCAATGGGAGAAGGTGGGTGCTGTACCTGTTTTGTCAGCGCGCAGGTCGCGCTTGTTCCCGATCAGCATGAGCGGCGCTGATCCGTTCCAGCTTCGGACAAGTGGATACCACTGTCGATGAGCGCCATTGTTGTTGTTGTTGAGTTGACCACCCACAGATCACCAGGTACACGCACACGACACACGACACACACGGCACACGTGTTACCTTTGTCTTGAGCTTCTCCATGGTGGGTTTGTTGGCGATGTCGAACAGCAGGATGACGATGTCGCAGTGCTTCATCTCCTCCTCAAGTCGCGCGTCGATGCAGTTGTCGCCGCCGTTGTGTATCACCTTTAGTCGCACCCGCTCGCCCTCCAGCAGCACGTCTCCCTCCATGAACCCAAACGTATCTGCAGCACCAAATAAATTGATTAGTGGCTTTTAAAAGCAAAATAAGTTAGCAAAAAAATAATTTAATTTAAAATAAGATAAATAAGATAAGATAAAATGTAGAATAAAGGATAAATAAATAGAAAGTACAAAACAAAAGCAATGAAAGCGGCAAGAGGGAGGGGCACGCACCGGCGCTATTGCCGCGGAAGAGGCCCAGGCTGACGTCCTCCCAGTCTTCGTCTTCATCGTCTGGGTCCCCGTACGTTGCTGCTTGTGTGAGGGCATCCATCATTGTGTCCTTCCCCACCCTGTCCTCGCCGATCACCCTGCCCACAGCGGATCACATGTTTTAATAATCACATCTTGAGATGGTCCACAAATGGGAAGCAATTATGATCTCTGTTGCTTTTGTCTGATTTGCACAAATGCAAGTACCCAATACGCAGCTCTCGCTTGGTGGATGGGCTGGGTGGCGTATTGTTCTCCATCTCGCCACCGGTGCCGATCAAGCGACGTACTTACGTAAGTAAATCAAGAAAATTGCATTTCTCTATATTTTCCCTCTTGAGGATAAATAAAACCAGGCAACCGCAGCCAATCATGTGCCGGCCTACTTCCGAAGTATCTTGTTGATGTGGTCTCCCAACCAATCGTATGTAAGGGGCCTAGGCGCAAGGTACGCAAACCCAGAGTTGCGGGCGCATTCGCACCACTAGGCACTAGCACCATGGCCAAGACGCGCCGCCAACCCTGGGGGATGTGGCTCGCCGCCGTCCTCCCATGCCTCTTGTTGTGCTTCGCGTTGGGGTCGTCGTCACCCGCGCCCGAGCCGGCGCGACGCCTCATCGTGCAGTTTGAGTCTGAACCGCTGGCCCGCCGCTTCGGCCCCGCCCTCCAGGAGCTCCGAACTGACCAACACGAGCTGGCGCTGGAGGAGTCCCAGGACGACGACGAGAGACACGGACTCGGGCACGAGCGGTTCAAGCGGTTGGTGGAGCGCGAGGCCGAGGCGCGCGAGCATGTGGCGCGCATGGAGAGCGAGCGGAGCGCCTTCCTCGGTTCGCTCGACGACCTCCTTCGCAGCCTCGCCCTCAAGCGCCGGCTCTCATCAGGTTCGAACCAGGAGACCACCGCCACGCGACAGGAAGAGGACACGCCCAGCGCAAGTACGACCACCTGAAGCCTTTCTCTGATTCTTCATTGGCCGTTTATTATTTACAATTCGATGATTTGTTGCGCATATCTGGGAATGCAGGAGAACTGGTGTCGCGCACGGTGGACCACGAGGGCCAGCCCAAGGAGAGCGTGTTCACGCGCTCGCTTCACGGCCTGAGCCTGCGCGTGCCCGACGAGTTCGCCGACAGCCCGCACGAGTTCCTGCGTCTCGTGAGGGGCCTGCCGCACGTCAAGCACGGTACAGCCAGCTCCCACCGCTCCGTGCGGCAGTGCCAATTTGTGGATGATCTGACGACTTACCAACGCAATCGGGTGGGTGTCAGTGTCGTTGGAGCGGAGGTATAAGCCATCGCTGTTCTCGAGCATCGACAACATCAAGGCCGCCCAGGCGTACGCCGCGTCGGGCATTGGCGGCCTTTCCAACGCTGGCAAGGGCATCAAGGTGCGCGCACGATGGCACGCGGTACTTGAACGCATCCTGTCCCTGGAGCTCACATACACCGGCACGCACACGCACAGATTGCCTCCGTGGACACGGGAGTATACGCCGCTGCTCCCATGTTCAATGGCTCAGGGTACAGTTCAATTTCCGTCCCTCCTCCAGTGCTGCCAGTGCACTGCGTGCTGGCTGTGTCGTGGCTAACTCGTCAACAATCAACTGGTCCATTAATTCGTCAGGTACTCGTACCCGGTGGGATGGGACGGGAGAGGGCTGGGCCAGCAGGCCAACCTCAACGGCAAGGTCATCGCCGCTCGCGCTTACTTCCTGTACCCACGCCACTCTCTTGCCTGTGGGATAGTTACACTTGGGCTCTTACCAACGAGGATCACACCTACACACGATACTCCCCAGAGCCGATGACCCTCCGCTTCCTGGGGAGGGCAACACTTGGCCGGGGCCTAACGGTGAAAGCCACGGTACGGGCCACTGCTCTCGGCGGACAACCCAACAGTGCAGATTAATGTGGACGGTGGTGGTTGCAGGCGTGCACACGGCATCAACGGCAGGCGGCGAACTGGTCACCGCCACGATGGGTTCGACCACGCACGAGCTCCACGGCGTGGCGCCCAAGGCCTGGATCATGACCTACCGCATCTTCTACCCGTCGGTCAGCGGCGGTGGCGGAGGAACAGACACGGCGATCATCACGGCAATGGAGGACGTGGTCGAAGACGGCGCCGACGTGGTGATCAACTCCTGGGGCGGCGGTCCATATTCCGGCGGCGGTCCCTACAAGTACTACTCGTCGCACGCACCCAACACGCACCACAGCACACAAAGCAAAAGTCAAGTTTCCACCCACTCACTCACATTTCCTTTCTTACGTCAGCCCCGTCGACGCCGCACTCAGCAACGCCGTGCATGCCGGACTGTTCGTCAGCATGGTACGTTGTATGTTCAATTCAATGTCGTGAGTGTGTCCGGCCTGTGCAACTCACACACGCAAGCAGGCGGCAGGCAATTCGGGGCCGCAACTCACCACGATGGACCATCCGTCGGCGGACTACATCAGCGTTGCCGCCTCCACCAAGTCCTCTTTCCTCGTTGTGTACGCCTCCGTGGTCGGCGCAGGTACGCACCCAAAATCACGCACCTGACACGACACATGCTCCACTGCACGGGCAGGCACTCACCGCGTGGTCTTTATCCAGGTAATTCGGTGCCGGCCTCGCTGACCTCCAAAATGAGGGCCGCACTGTCTAATATGGGTCCCGAGTTGCACGTGGGGCAGCCCTCTACCTACGACTTTGTTCCGCTGTCCGTCGTCGAAAGCGGCAATGCACTGGTGCACTCCCTGCACCACTCAGCCCCAATTCATCAGGGTGCAGAGGGCAGTTGCTCATTGATGGCGTTTGTGTCGTGTCCGTGGGGGGTGGTGTGGACTCGCAGGCCTGCAATCCCATCGCGACAAATCTCAGTGGCAAGGCAGCCCTTATCAGGAGGGATGGCTGCACTGACGTCAGCGTCAAGGTGCTGAATGCGCAAAATGCTGGTATGTCACCTGCCTCCCTTGGTTGCTCTCTCTCTCTATCTTTGGAGTGCTGATACAGTCCTCCCGTCCGCTTGTGTGTGTGTGTGTGTGTGTGTGTGTGTGCGTGTGTGTGCGTGTGTGTGTGTGTGTGCGTGTGCGTGTGTGTGTGCGTGTGTGCGTGTGTGCGTGTGTGCGTGTGCGTGTGCGTGTGTGCCAGGTGCTGTGGTTGTCATCGTCTACAACGCTCCGGGCCAAACGGACTTGTCCTGGCAGACTCAGCCAAACGCGGCCGTCACAATCCCGTCGTTCCTCATCAATGCCACACAGGGAGCCGAGCTGGCCTCCTGGTACAACAGCTCAGGTACGACCACTTCTACAGCTCCGACGAGTCGTCTGGTTGGGGTCTCAAGCGCAGCTGTGGCGCGAGCAGTTGCCGTTGGAGGAGCCTCAGCAGTGAGTGTGACCATACTTGTGGACACGGCCGACGTCAGTGTCACGGCGGACGTTGTCACCGACTTTAGCAGCAGGTAAGCATCCATGATCTTGCCACACGAAGGCCACACGACGAAGCCTCATCACACCACGCACAGAGGTCCGTCGGTCCTACGCACGCTGAAGCCGGACATCACCGCACCGGGCGACAACATCCTAGCACAGGGATACGCTTACGGCGAGACCGGCATGGATGTCTTCACTCACTTTGGCTTGTCCTCTGGCACCTCGGTATACCTGCACGCACGCTCGCATGACACAACCCACCACTACTCACCGCAGCGGTTCAGATGGCCACGCCGCATGTGGCCGGCTCGGGAGCACTGGTCAAGCAGCTCCACCCCAACTGGTCGCCGCGCCAGATCAAGGCCGCTCTCATGGGCACGGCCCGCTGGAGAGGCGTCACGGTCTCCTCCGGCGAGCAGGCCCAGCCTCTCGGTATGTCTACTCACAGCACCTTATTTACCCACTTACCCTGAGTGCATGGACGACGACCCAGACATGGGCGCGGGGGTGGTGGACCTGACAAAGATCGCCGATCCGGGAGCGCTGCTCGATCCGCCTTCGCTCTCCTTCGGCTACACGCTCAAGGGCGACTCCCAGCAGATCACCGTCACCGTGGCCAACGTCGCCGCCACGCCACAGAACTTCACCATCAGCTCGTCGCTCGCCGATTCTTCGTCCCCTGTCCCTGGGTACCTCCTCCGCCACTCCTCTCCCATGACGCGAGCGTCTCTGAGGACCACAACCCTAACGCGCACGCCTGCGAAGGGTGACGTTCTCTCCGGCGTCTCTGTCGCTCAATCCGGGAAGCGAGGAGCAGTTCGTGGTCACCTTTGACAGCTCCATCGGTGCCGTCGGCGAAGGTGCGTTGCACACAATCGCAATCACAGTCCTGAGCTTGGCCACCCACACGCTGACGCCCAATGTCCATGCAGGAGACAACCAGGGCTTCCTGGTGTTGACATCGGGCGACTACGAGGTGAGCATGCCGCTCTGGGCGCGCGTGCTAGCACCCACGCCCAACACAGTCCTCCTCCTCAATGCTGAGGGTTTGAGTGGCGCCACCTCGCCCGCACTGGTACGATCCCCACTGGTGGAGTGTCATTGACATCGTGCGCGCTTGTTAACCCAAGACATAGACGGCCTACACGTCGACTCTGGACGCGCTCGGGATCAAGTACGACACGCAGGACGCCATGACCCTGGTTCAGAGCGACCTGTACTGGATGTCGGCCTACCCGATGATCTTCTTCTTCACCGGATCGAACGCAGCGAAAAGCGGCGGAACAGTCACAATTCTGGGTGATGAGGTTCGCCATCGCAGACCCACGAGCAGCTGCATTTGGGCGCCCCGTGGTGGTGACGACGATGATCTCCTGACCGCGAGAAACTTCACTCACGGTAGAGTGTGGAAGTGTTGCGCGAGTACGTTGCCATGGGCGGACGAATCTTCCTTAGCGGCGCCTTCGCTCCTCTGGCCTTCATCTTCAACAACGTGGATCTCTCCGGGTGCGCACAAGCGGCACTCGCTCAGATTTACCCCAAAATTGCACATGTTGCTGCTGACCACCACATTTCACTGGCAGTTTCACGCCTGTGCCCCTCACGCGCAGCCTCACGGGCTTCTACATCCCGACTGGTCCGTTCCAGGGCTGGCCCTCTGCCCCGTCAGGTGCGTGCACGCAGGGCGCAGCATTTGGGCTTTGGTGGGAGGGTCATCGCTCACCCCTCGTTGTGCAGCCTTCCAACGCCTCTCCTACACTCTGTCGGCCCAAGTCTACGCGAGCCGATACGTGGCGGAAGTCTCTAGCTACGAAGGTACGCGGACCACGCATCAATCCCATTTTGGATTGTTGCGGTCGGCTGGCTCACAGAGGCGTGAGGGAATACAGTCCCGGGGCAAGTTGTGCCACTTCTCTATTACCCGCCGACGCCGGGGAGGTCCATTGAAGATCAAGGCGTCGTTTGCGTTGGCATCCGCGCGCAACCCAACCTGCTCTTTCCGGGTACGCGTACCACTTTCACCGCGCATGCGGCGCACTCGTACCCCTGCGCGCGCACACCACCCCCCACGCGCATCCGCTGATGAAGTGGGTGGCCCAGGCCCGAGCTTCCCCTTTGCCACGGTAACCAGCTCGATCGGCCTCGAAATGCTGGCCGCCGCCCAGGACCGCAAGACCTACACGTCGGCCGTGATCGCCTTCCTCACCGAGCAGCTCCAGCTCAACGTCTCCGTGGTGCCTGCCCTGGCCAACGACACCACTACCGGCGACCGGTTCCAGCTGAACCTCACCTCGACATTGACCGGCAGCGCTGCGGCCAATCTGAGCCTGCCCTCCATTGCGCCCTCGTTCAGCGTCTCCTTCGGCAGCGGCGAGCCCGGCCTGACGGCCGAGGCCACGTCGGCGATGGATGGGTCGACGCTCGAGATGACGCTGGACCACTGCTTCGCGACCACGGGCGAACACGCGGTGTCGGTAACTGCAGAGTCTCCCTTCGGCACTGTAGCCATCTGGTCAGGCACGGTGAATGCCAGCTACTGCGAGCCCACCGTTTCGGCGGCGTCGTCTGCTAGGAGCCCGCTAGCGGCCCTCCTCCCCACCTGGCAATGAGAATAAAGCTGAGAATCTCAGAACGGCACCACCAACTGCTATTGAACAGCCAATCACAAGCATATAAAACCGTCACTCTGGTGTGCTGTTTATACCCGAACATCTTTCACCCACACAACACCACTTCAGGACTGACCTTAGATTCATTGCGATGGCCGCGAGTCCTTTGTCCGGTGGTGATGACGACGAAGCCAACCCAACGCACAACAGGACTAGCAAGAGGACCAGCACCCCCTCGGGCCAGCGCGACGCCTCATCGCGCCTCTGATCAGGAGGACGTGGTCACGCATGATCACCGGCGGTTCCGTATCACGGGTACAGACGGATCTACCCGGTTGGTGGCAGGCTGTCACACGGCGTCGACGGCGCGCTCGTCAGAGTGACTGCGGCGAGGGAGGTGGCCACGCTGACGACGTGGGCGCGGGGCAGAGTGTGGAAGTGTTGCGGGAGTACACTGCCCTGGGCGGACGGCTGTTCATAAGTGGCGCCACCGCACCCGCGACCTTGCATTACGGGTCCGTTCAAGGGCTGGCCCACAGCTCCGGGAGGTTCGCGCGCTTCTCCACTCCGCCTCTCCTCTTCCCTATTGCCTTGTCGTCGTCGTCGTTGTTTTGATGTGCTCACTTTTTCATTGCAACACAGCGTTCCAGAAGCTCTCCTACTCTCTGTCGAATGAAGTTGCATCAAGCAAGTACGTAGCCGAACTCTCGAGCAACGAAGGTATGCCCCTGGTCACCTCCCACCTGATTTGTTACAAATCGCTCCTTTTCCCACAGCGGTGTACCTTTTGTGTGTGCGGTGCGTTTGTGCGGTACAGCACCGGGGTGCATGTGCCACTTCTCTATTACCCGCCGACCGTGGGTCGGAAAGTCTATGAAGAGGGCGTGGTTAGCGTCGGCTACCGCTCGCAGCCAAGTAAGCTCACCACACGCACACGCACACACGCACGCACACACGCACGCACATGCACACGCATAACACACACACACACACACACACGACACAACCCTGATTGTCAATCACGCGCAGACCCGAGCTTCCCCTTTGCCACGGTGACCAGCTCGATCGGCCTCGAAATGCTGGCCGCCGCCCAGGACCGCAAGACCTACACGTCGGCCGTGATCGCCTTCCTCGCCGAGCAGCTCCAGCTCACCGGTCGTCGGCAGGAGCCCACTGGCCCACCTCCTCTACCAATTCCTCTTCTGAACCCCGTACGTAGTCCCATCTCACACGACACACGCCACACGCCGTACTTAAGGAGTCACCACGCAGGCAATGCGCCGAACCCGGTTCCCTGCCAGTGACATGGCCACGCCGGACGCAGCAGACAAAGGGACAGCAGGTGAAGGAAGTCGAAGGGATCCCCTACCAGCTCTCTTCCCGAGGACCAGAACACGGTCGACCGCCTCCCGTCTCTCTTCACCCCCGCCTCTTGTGTAGGCCGTAAATTGTTTGTCTTTTAAAACAACGATATTTGCCTTCCTTTACGTGGACCTCACGTGATGACGTGTCTCATCCCACATGGGATCGCTATGTACATCATTTTATATCACCACCAGGAGCGCAAGAGGATTGGAGTGATCACTCGGCCATGGCGAGCATCTCGATCCAATCCGCGGCATCGGGGAACTCCTCGAGGAGTGCGGTCTTGTTGCCCAGCTGCCAGTCCTGGTAGACGAAGCCCGGCGCGTTGGTGTTGCCGATGAAGGCGTAGTCGCCGCCCGAGGCGAAGGCCCCGAACCAGGTCTGCGCCGGCACCACGAACTGCACAGTCTCGTCGTGGAGCACGTTGCGGCCCAGCTTGACCACCTCGACGCTGCCGTCGGCCGGGTGGAGCAGCACGATAGTCAGCTGGCCGCCCAGGTAGAAGTGCCACACCTCGTCCATGGCCAGCATGTGGAAGTGCGACCGGTCGTCGTAGGTCGGCCCGGCCCGCAGCAGGTAGTAGATGGCGGTCGAGTAGGGCCGGGTGTCGGGCGAGTCGGCAAAGTAGTCGGGCAGGACAGACACGGGGATGGAGCCGTTGGCAAGGTAGGTCTCCACGAAGAAGCCGCCCTCGGGGTGCGGCTCCAGGCCGTAGTGGTCCCGCAGCTGCTCCCACGTCGGCTCGGAGCACCGCTGTGTGGTTGTGGGAGGGGGTGGAAGTGGTTACATGTAACGTGTCAGCATCGCGATGATGACCATGGGTTGGGAGAGTGGGCTATGGAACCTTGGCAGCTGAGTAGAGCGGGAAGCAGGTCAGTACGATCAGCAGAACGAGGGCGTGGTTTCTTGTGGTGGTGTGCATGGCGGTAGATGTGTGTGGGTCAAGTCTGCTTGATGTAGTGTGGCTTGTGTTTGGGTTGGTAGAAGATGGGGAATGGACAAGCTTGGGGCAGTTGTGGTTTTACAACCACGCACGCGCGTGCCATCACCTCTTTGTCTCTCTCGTCTCGGTGTTTAGGCTCATCTGGCTCCTGCCGCATACTGCAGACCTCTACCGCTACTTGATGACATCAAGTGACTCTCCTCTCTTGTCGTCCAAATCTCGCCCAGTACGGCGGAAACTCCTGCCTTCCGAGACATTGTTCACATTCCACCACAACACCACCCCATGCCCAGATTTGAGGAATTCAAGGCAGGCACTCGAATCTCGCCCCAGGCCATTTCTCAAGAGGGGCTGACGAGCACGTGGAGGCGTTGGCCGGGCACAGGCCGTACCCCGTAGGGTCCATCTTCAATCGTACTGCGGACCATTTTCTTGTGGCGCTGGACTTGTGCAAAAATGCGCTTCTATGACTAGCTCCACTTGAAGGCGAGCTTGATCTCGCCGAGAGAGGGGTCGGGCGTGGACACGTTGGCCGGGCACAGGCCGTACCACGTCTCCGTCTCCACGCGCTCACGCTGCAGCTCGGCGATGGCGATCACCCGCTCGCCAATGAAGTCTGTGCGTGTGCGTGCACGGCGCGTTCAGCTTGAATGCAGGGCGCCACGCTACCTGCTGTACTGCCAAAGAGGGAGCGAAGCGTACCGTCCTTGGTGATCCGGTCCCAGTCCCACACGGCGACCCGAAGCGGCTCTCCACTCTCCACCAGACTGCGCGGGAGGCGGGCCAGTGTGAGTGAGCCAACAGGGCGATGATGATGACGGAAAAGAAGGAGAAGAGACTTTGGACTGCGTCGTATGCCACGTACATGTTGAAGGTCTCGTTCCACGCTGGATTGAGCGTCCTCTTCTTCGTCTCGGTCTGGTGCGTCTGACTCCCGTGTGTTACTACGCAGTAGGGATCGGAGAACCCGTTCCTGCAGTGTCAGTTGGTTGGGTTGGGTTGGGTTGGGTTGGGTTGGG
>CDFJ01214543.1:0-12571 GCA_000826505.1 Acanthamoeba pearcei
AAGAGGCTCCACGTCCCTTCGTGAAGGTCAGCTATCGAGACGGCTGTCAACCTGATGGGTAATGGGCCACATGATGGCGTGCCTGGACGTGCCGATTTCTAGGGAAGGAGAGTGGGTTTCGTCAAGGCTTTACCTGTCCCCGTCCGAGCTGGGGCCTCCTCCTTCGGAGCCTCCGCCCCCGGCGCCTACCATCCAGCCTGAGAGCGCGAGCATCAAACAGAGCCCAATCCAAGATACACTTAGCAGCTGAGACGAAGAGCACACCGGTCAGGGCGGTAAGGCCTTCCTCATCACGCCACGAGGACTTGGAGATACAGTAGCGGCTGAAGGTTACGACCTATGATGACATGTTGTAGCACTAGAGACTTGTAATTGAATTGAAATGTAGTCACCTTCATTGTATGTTGGTGCGTCTGAACCACACAGATGTGTGGCTATGTATACATCAGAGAGAGAGAGAGAGAGAGAAGAGTCGCTTCGCGGTGCGCCGGTAGGTGGCTCGGTGGGTATGTACACTGAGTATTCGCCACTGCGGCAGACACGAGAAGGAGGGATAGGATAGACCGGAGAGAGATACATCGATACATGCATCGTCGTCGTCGCACCACACGGGAGCCGTTGTGCCGTCAACCAGCGGCATCGCCGTGTGTATGTGCAGCAGTCAGAGGTGGATAGCGAAGGCGGAGGATTGGATGGCTGCTGCCCTTCAGGCGTTGAGGACGAGCGAGAGCGGCAGTCGGCACTTTTCTCGCTTGTCGGCTTCCCGCAGGTACTTGGCGTACTGCAGCCCGCACGCGTTGCACAGCGTCTTCGGGCCGGCCGGACCCCGTCGCCACTCGGGCGTGTCGGTCTCGCCGCAGTGGAAGCAGCGGAGATTGCCCGGCTCAGGCTTGGCCTTGACGCGACGCACTCGCTTCTGTCGCTTGGCCGAGCTCTGCTGGCCGTCTGAGTTGCACTCGCTCTCGTCGCCCTTCTCGTCGCACTCGTGCTTGACCACCACCATCGCCGCGTTGTCGTTCGACTCGTCGTCGACCTGCTCGGTCTTTCGCTTCTTGAGCAGAACCGGGGCCGACGTCGACGAGCAGGCCTGGTGTTGCTGAGTCGCCGCTGGTTGGACCGAGGAGTTGAAGGTGTGGAAGAGGCTGAGCAGCTGCTGGAGCAGAGGGAACAGCGCCGGCGTCGACGATGACGACGAGGTCTCGGCCGCCGCCGCCGTGGCCGTCACCGTCGCGATCGATGTCAGGTCACGCAGACGATCGCTGCAGTCCTTGATCTGTTGTGGTCAAACCATGTCGAACATGAGTCCCACGACTTCATCAACTTTCGTCACACCAAAAAAAAAACAATAACAAACGAATTTCCGCGGTAGGCCGATCTCCGAACGGAACCGAAGGAAATTCAAAAGAAAAGAAAACTGAGAAAGAGACGTGACCCAAGTTGTCGAAGATGCTCGCCGAAAGAGAAAAGGGGAAAGAGAAGAGGTAAGGGAAGAAGGAGCGGGTGGGTACCTGAGCCCAGATGTGCTGAAAGGCCTTGGGATCGGGATGGGCGGTGGTGGAGGGAAGTGCACAGAGAGCGGCTGCGGCCTCGTCCTCATCGGCCACCATCATCTTGACGTGGTGGTGCTGTTGCTGGGCCTCGTTGGTGTGGAGGAAAGTATGGGGCGAGAACACCAGCCCGGTGTGCTGTGCAGACATGGTCATGTTCTTTTAGTGCTGCTGTGTCGTGGTCGGAATCCGACGAAAGATGAAGGGCGTAAGGGGGAAGGAAGAGTTGTGTAGTGTGTGTCTGCTGGGTTTGGGGCTTTTATAGGGCCAGCGGTGGTGTGGCGATGCGGGAGCAAAAGAGTGACTGAGTCACCCAGCCCCGGCCACCAAGTCTGACGAAGAGGACCATGTCCCGCCCCGCCCACCCCATCCCAACTCATCGCCTCTGCCACTTCATCCTGCTTCATCGCTTTGGCGCTTGGGCTCACCTTTCGTTTGCCCAACAGGAATTCTTACGGGCGAATGTCGACGTTCCCAAACGACGAAAAGTGCGCCAGGTGTGGCGACAAGAGAGCGAGGAGAGCCGACTCAGACGTCGCAAAGGCGGTCGACAGCCTCGATCCGAGCAACATCACCTCATTTTCCGTCGGTTTGTTGCCCATTGGCAGGATCTAAACTGGCGGACCTCCAGGAGGTCGGATCGCAGTCACCGGCCGAAGTTCCCACGGTCCTTCACCATCCGACCTAACTCCTCGTGTGTCGATGGCGTGGGATGCCCGGAGTACCCCTGTTCTGGGCTCCGGAAGCTGTGCCTGTGTTGGGATTGTGCGTCGTCCGTCAGGACCTCGACAGAGAACTTCCCCTACCGGTACCGGTGGCACCAATTCCCGCTTGCGAAGAGAGGCGAAGTGTAACTATTATTCGAACGTCGTGTTGTGGTCCACACGAAGAAGGCACGCCGTGTAGGAGAGTAGCAAGTCCCAAACCCACGAGTTGGTGTCCGTCCCCGCAAAACTACCCGTCCGTCATGCGCGTGTCTCCCGCTCTTCCGCCAAGCGCCATCTTATCCGGCCGCACGGAACCACCACCGTTTACCGGCGAAGCGTGACGGGCCGAAGTAACGGGCGCTTGGGCTGCGCGTCGTAGAAGGAGGCTCTAGTTTCGGCCCCTGCCGCCACGGCCGCCACGGCCGCCTCGACCACCGCGTCCCCTGCCGCCACGTCCACCACGTCCGCCACCACGACCGCCGCGGCTGGCCTTTCGGTCGCCCTCCTGCATCACCTTGTCGATGTACTCCATCTCCTCATCACCTGCAGGCGGCATCAACGTCTTGGTGAGACATTCCGACTGAGGCATCGAAAGGCGGAGGAATCGCAGGGCTTACCCTCAAGAAGTCGGACGTTGGTGAACTTGACGCCCTTGACCTCCTTGGGGTTGGCAGTGAGCTCGGCAAGAGCCTACAGGTGCGAGGCATTGATCGGTGAGCGACCGTAAACATGGAACCAGGCGCAGGCGTGCCAAGAGGCAAGTGCCAGAGGGTGGAAGTGAGGGTGTACCTTCTGGGCGGGCTCGGGGGAAGTCATGCGGACCCAAGCGTTCTTGGCAGCGAAGTCGACGAACCTGATGTTCTCGGTGGAGACGATCTCCTCGAAGAGGGCCTTGACGTCCCACTTGTTGAAGTCGGAGCTGAACTCCTGTCCCTCCTCACCGGTAAAGGTGACGTGGAGCACGGTGCCCTTCATGCGCTCAATCCTCTCCTCCTTGGCCTTCTTCCTCTCCTCGGCCACCTCCGCCTCCTGCTGGAGCTCCTCCTCCGTCTTCTCGCGCTTGTCACGCTTCTCCTTGTGATCCCTCGCGGCCTTTTCCTTGTACTCCTTCTTGGGTGTGATGCTGATCTCGCGACCATCGAGGTCCAGCTTCGCGGCGGCGGCCGCAGCCTTGGCACTCTCCTCCGTCTCGAACTCGACGCAGGCCTCGCCCTTGGCCTTCTTGGTCTCGCGCTCCCTGAAGATGATGATGCGAGCAACGGCGCCGAACTGGGAGAAGGCGGCCTCGACAGAGTCGATGGTGGCGTCCTCCGAGAGTCCCTTCTGCAGTTGGCCAGAGAGACGAAGAGATACACGAACGCACACGTAAGTAAGGTGCACTGGCAGCACACGTGCGTGCGCACACATGTGTCGAGTGCGCGCGAGTCGGGGCGCAGGGTGAGCACGCACCACAAAAACGGTCTTCAGGTGCGAGTTGTCCACAGCGGGCAGAGGCTGCGACCGCTTCACGAGCAGTCCGTCCTCGGACACCTTAAGAAATGGGAAATCGTTCAGAAGATAAGTCGTGATGGCTGAGTCGTGAGCCGACCAACAATCAATCCCACGTTACACGCAACGCCAACTCTTCGTACCGTCAGGCGGTCGGAGCTGCGCATGAGCTCGACCACG
Source organism: Acanthamoeba pearcei (assembly GCA_000826505.1). Classification (NCBI taxonomy): domain Eukaryota; phylum Discosea; order Longamoebia; family Acanthamoebidae; genus Acanthamoeba; species Acanthamoeba pearcei. The sequence goes on from CDFJ01214543.1 coordinate 3,923, forward strand.
ACATTTAGGTCGGTGGTCATGGCCTGAAGACGGGGGAAGGCAGCGATCTTGGCGATCTCAACGACTAGAGGAGTTCCAGAAACAATGGAAGATCGCAAGCAATGGAACGAAATGAGATTAATTTGGCCAAGGCGAAAATCATTGAATTGTCGTGAAATCGGCACGTACAGCCCTCAGGGTTCTTGGCCGCTTCCTCCTGAAGCCACTTGTCGCGACGGTAGTTGCTGTCGGAGAAGTAGTACTCAATCTGCTTCTTGATCTTCGCGGGCGTGATCTCTTCGGTCTCGACCTTGGCCTTCTTCGCGCTGGGCTCCCCAGTCGCCTCCGCCGCCTCGACCTTCGGGGCCTCCGCCGCCGTCTCGTCGATCTTCCTCTTCTGGCTTTCGTTGGGCTGTTCCATTCTGCTATGAACTTTGTCGTGGGGGAGTCCTTGATTCGAGGAGAGAGATGATTACGGGCGAAGCGGGCAATGTGCGATCTTCAACGGCAAGAAGAACAAAAAGACGGGAAAAAATGCACCAACCACGAAACCTGGAAAATGCTCAGAATGCGGAGGGAAATGCCGAATAGAAATTAAAAGAAAATGGCTTGTTGGGCCAGTCAGGCCTTCTTCCTCTCCTTGGCCACCGTCTTGTACGCCTTCTTCAACTCCTTGACCTGCAGTGTTCGAAGGAATACATCAGCGCCGGCCGCAAATCAAAGGGCATCATACTGGGCTGGTGGTGACACTACCTTCTTCTTGCTGTCACCCTTGAACTCGTAGAGTTCCTTCTCGGGGAGGCGAGGCAGAACCTTGAGCATCCATTGGAGCTCCTCGATGGAGCCTTCGCCCTTGGTCCCCTCCCCCGCGGCGATGGACTCGATCATGGCCTCACTGTACGACACCTCAAAGCACCGCTTAAGCACGCTCAGAGTCTCGTAGATCATCGTCATCTTCTCAAAGTGGATCAGCTTCTCCTCCGTGCTGCTGGCCGCTCCCGCTTCTATCGTCACACTYGGGCCTGTCGATCGAYGCAACACCAGTGAGCGTGAAGAGAAGAGCACGYCAATCTGAAGATAACGYAGGTWGGAGTAACACGTACTGTCCTTGATGTCGATGTTGTTGTCGTTCTCCTCGATCATCGTGAGATCKGATAGGATCATCGATAGCAAGGGAATAGCCGGGGCCGCCACCGTACGGCTGTGCGATGACCAAGGGGAGCGGGAACCGTTAGCCGATCAAGCTCATGGCGTAGTTCCGGCCGAGGCCAACGTACATAGAATTGCGGTAGTTTCTGAAGTTGTTCTCGCTTGCGAAGAACAACTGCAGCTCGGCGTACATCTGCTGTGACCTCTTTGGGAGAGCTTTCCACTCGTCCTTCAGGCGCAGCACGGGGCTCATGTTGAGGGCCGAGAATATCTGCATCGCCGATTGATAGTTCTGCAGCTTGAGGCACGAGTCGGCCACCGCAATGAACAGCCCCAACATGGGACTCCTGTAGTGAAGCGAAAAGGGTTTGTCTTTCGGTCTCTCACTTAACTCACTCACCCAGAGTCGAGGGCACGGACCTTTTCTTCGTTGAATGGCCGTGCGTGAGGATTGACGTCACAGCCCAGAAGCTCACGGCGTTAAATCGTTCGATCAACTTGCCCAGTTTCTTTGCTGTTACGGTCGTGATGGTGAGACGACAGCAACACCGCACAACACCGCACACGCCATTGGCGGCAATGGGACGTTCGTACCTTCTCCCCCCTTTTTGCTCCACGCGTTGTGGAGGTACTCACGCTGAGGGATCTCCGAAAACATTTGGAACTCTATCTGGGTGAGGTGGAACGCGATCTGTGCCGGGGCGAACATCTTGGGATGGAGGCCGCTGTCGACCCCATTTTGTGATTCGCGAAGTGAGTGATTTAGGGTTGAACAATGTAGCACACAGAGTCGCCGAGTCGCACCTGATCTGATAAAGGATGACTGTTGGCGAGTCGCTGTTCCTGTTTGCTTGCTCCTGTAATCGGATTAAGGCTCAGTTCACAGATATCACCAGTATTCGAAGCCGTGCTCCCTTACCGCCGCTTCCCTCGCAGCATCCTCTTCCTCTTGTTTTTTTCGTTTGTCGGCGATGATCTGTTGTTCCCGAATCATTTGCCGTAGCTTGGTCGTGATCGGCTGTAGACCTGTATGGACGAGGTGGTGGTGTTAGCGCCGACTCCTCGTTCTCGCCGACCCGACAATAGATTAAAGAGGGTGCACCCAGACGCTGTACCTTTGCTGTCGAGATCACCGAGAAACATGTTGAAGAGGAGTTGGTTCTCCTCGCTGAAGTCTTCGCTGCCGTAACAGTTAATCCACTTTTCGAAGACCTCCACAACTCGCGCGTCATCGCCGTCGTAGAATCGGGCCATCAGTCTGCCGCACGCGGGTGATCGTCAGTCAGCTCAACGTTCGAGGTGTTGGTGGCGTGTAGCACACGCTGTACCGGCTCATGAACGATTGGGAGTCTATGAAATAGTTGTGGGTAGCAATGAAGGTTTCCACGTAGTCTGGATCTGCCAGCTCGTCCTCGGCCAAGAGTTCCACCAGAGATTCCAACGTGCCTAGGGCGAAAGGGAACTCGTCAACTCACAAACACTCCAGAGAGGCGGGGCCTTATCTTACCCGCACGAATCGAGCGACGGCCGTCTTTCTTCTGGCCGTAGATAACAATGGAGTTGCGCTCTCCGCTGTGAGCGCCAATGGCAGCGCCTGAGCGGCTCTGTTCGTTCAACGAGGTCAAACGAGTGCAATTAATTGGGCGGTGGTGCCGGCTAAAGAGCCACGGCTTAGAGGAGGGGCGTACGGGTATGTCGAGAAAGCAGGGTACAGAGAAAGTGCGATCCTTTCGTACGGCCTGACGCGTGGTTCGTTGGAGCGAGCCTCGCTTCTTCAATGTGAGGGGATCCATAATCTGTTGGGCTATTGTCGATCAGAGATAGATCAAAATGGATGATACGTGATGATGTGAAAATGCGTTGGAGTATGCTCGATTATTGACCCCCCCCCCCACAGTCTTTCTACTGGATAACCAGGCTTAAGGATGGAAGAAGTACCAACAATGTTGATTTCAACTCGTTGTTCGTCGATTGCGGGAAAAAGGCGATGTATCAGTATGGCCTAGGATCGAACTTTGCGTGTCCCCCTTCTTATCTCTCCCCTCCCTCTTCCAAACCAACTGTCTTTCTGTATGGAGCCCTTCCCGCTCAAGTCTCTCCTTTGCCTGCGACAGTCTTTTCTGTTCTGTTTTGAACAGAAACGCACCGAGTGGCCACCCGCAGAGCGGTGGTGGTGTCAGGATACCGCCCAGACTTGAACAACAGGGCACGCTTCCTGGATGAACAGGCACTTTCCCTTCTGGGCAATGCCACGTCAGCCACCAAATTTTTCCAGTAACAGATTACAAATGACAAAATAACCAAATTGTTTGGGGAATGAAAAGAAAATTAATCAGGCCCAGCAGATGGAAGACGTCGAGGTACTGTGCGCCTTGAACGACGAAGAGGGCGAGGGCGAACCCTTCTTCTGCGCCCTCGCGCGGCATTGCAGTGAGGTAGCGCATACCTGCCGGGTGGTGGCAGAGGAATACCGCACCGTTGCTGAACACGGAGGCAAGCGGCCAAAGCGCAATCGAGAAGAGGGAGGCAGTGGCGACGATGCCAGCCTAAAGCCGCACCGGCGGAAACGAACTGCTTCCTCTTCGAAGCGAGCATCTCTTCCCCCGTACGCCTCAAAATTGATTGAATCATTTTCATTTTCGAAATTGAATTCAATGTTGCCGGTGTGCAGGGGGTTTTGGTCCGTTGAGGACCTGGAAAAGCTTGAGGAAGGAATCGCCCGGTGGGGTCTCTCCTCGCCCGACGCCATCATCGCCTTGCTGCCCTCACGTCCGCCGTACTCCCCCCCCCCCACTTTCTATTTTGTGTTCCAGGCCCGGCCTGGTGATCAAAAATCGCTGGGTCGCCCAAAATGGGCCTCAGTGTACTTTCACGAACCGCCATTTCGCGCTTGGCTGACCGTCGCTTCTTGGATTTGTCAAGGGACGAGGTCAGGGAGCGCCTGGAGACGCTGAGGCGCGTGCGCAGCTGGGATGGCGATGACAGTGAGGAGGGTACAGGCAGCTTCACAACTGGAATGCGGTTTCCAGGTGCCTAATACAGACAACCCCATCTCCACAATAAACCACTTCCATACTCCGACTAGCAACCGCGCTGAGGGAGTTGCTAGAACGATGGCCACCTCTCTTTTTAGGACACCGGGCTAGATCGCCCCGAGCTACCGGTGTAACGCCCCAACGACCGCGAGTCCGCTAACTTCTCACTTCAGACCGGCTCTTTCGCAAAGCTCACACACAAACAAATCCCAGGCCAAGCACTGATGTTGTTGTACCGCTCGGTATCGGCGTGGTTCGTTTTCACTCTCTTCTTCTTCCTCAGCCAACTTCATTCCGGTACGCAATATCAGTTCTCGCGAGTGTTGTGTTTCCTTTGTCTATATTTTGTCATCGACCTCTTCGAAGGCTCAACTATGTCGTGTTGGTGTTTGGTCGCACACAATACAGGGCAAGCAACAGACCTGCCAGGCTCCGGTGGACCCAATGCTGCCGGTATCTTCAACGCCTGGGGCTATAGCTATCGGTGAGCAATCCCGCCCTTTTTTTAAAAAGGGGCTTATGTTGGAACCCTGCGGGGGCTGACCTCCATCTCCATGTCCCAAACCTTAGATTCAACGTAGACGACGTCCGCGTGCTCTATACGGCCACAACAGCACTGGAGAGTGTTCTGTCCTATCTTGCCGGCGACCTCTCCTTCACCGTGGGTGAAGTGACGCTCAGCCAACAGCAGCTTGGTATGCCTGCCCCTACACCGATCTAGATTCCTCTCGCTCGGCTGACATTTTGCGCTCACGGGCCACTCCTCCAGAGGAGTACAATGGCACGGAGATACCCATGGTCGCCGGAGCGGTTACCGTCGCCTACAACCTGAACAGCACAATTTCAAGCTCCGACCCTCCCCTGGTGTTGGATCGGTAGCTCTCTGCCACCGCCGAATTGACCGAGACCATGCTCCCTCCTTCTCACACTTTCATCTCCATGTGTGGTACAGGACCACGCTGGTTTATATCTGGCTGGGTGTGATCAACCAGTGGGATCATCCCGCGATTGCCGCGCTCAATCCCGTGCTCTACGCCGCAGGCAAATTGCCCAGTGCCACCATCACGCTCGTCTACAACACGCAGGGCTACCTCGACATCACAAACGTAGGCCACTCTCTCACTGTTCACACCCTACCGGCCCTCCTCCAAAGCTAACCTTTGCCTTTCTGCCCCGTAGAGTTTCATGAATGCGCTGGGGCGAATGGACGCGACGTTTGGGGCTGTCTTCGCGGCTGTGCAGAACACGTATGAGTATCTGCCTTTGGCCTTCCCATCGTGGAATGGCACCGCCGTGGGCTATGCAGCGCCGAGCGACAGGGTCGCACACGTCCAGGTTNNACGCACCGCGGCCGTGTGTGTGTTCGCGCGCGAGTGTGTGATTGTAGCTGAACTTTCAACTCTGACTGTCGCACTTGTGACTCAGGGAAACGAGTACTCGATGACGTACATGGCGTGGAACGACGCGCGCGACCTCGATCTGCCTTCCATTTCCCTGTACAACAGGGCCGGCAATTATGTGAGGCCCTCGCTTGCCACCATCAACAGCGCCTTGTCGGACTACAAGAACTCCTCCACTTTCGTCGTCGACATCTCTGATGGCCCTGGTGCGCGCCGACACCCGATTTCGTTCGCGCGCTTCTGATGTCCGCGGACTCACACTCCCAACCACTCGTTCTTCTGCGACAGGCGAGCAGTCGTGGCCCCTCTGCCATTTCATGTACATTCTCCTTTCCTACAACAGCTCCGGCGCCTCCGATTGCAGCCAAGTCGACACTCTGCTGCGTTTCATCGCCTGGATCCAGCTCAACGACAACGTGCGTTCTCTTGCACTCCCTCCTCACTCGCGCCGGCATTCGCCAAAATCCGTTCGTTGCTCACGCATAAGTGCTATTACCCATGATCACCACAGGCCGGGAGCGTAGCCGAAGAAAAGGGGTTCGTGCCCATCACCAGCAACATCAAGAAGCGGATATTCGATGATCTGTACAAGGTCACGTGCAAAGGAAAACGGTCCTTTTCCACCGCCGTCCTCCTAGGCTCCGGCGGCAGCTCGCCCGTCTACCCCAGTACGGCTCCGCACCCCCACTGGGCATTCCTCGTTGGGCGCGCCCGTGTGCTAACTAAGCCCGCGACGTCCTTGTTTGGGATTTCAACAGCGTGGGCCAATGATTTTGGGTCGAGCACGTTCAAGCTCAAGTACCAAACCACCACCGACGAGAGCGCACTCGAAGAGATCCTGGACCAGAATCTGGACTTTGCTGCCATGTCCACCAGTGCGCAACACGCTCTTACTTGCAATTCGTGCGTGTCGTGTGTGTCGTCGGTGCGCACGGAGTCGGTCTGATTTCCTTGTTAAATTGTTGGCCACAGTAATCGATCTCACCTCCCTTGGCGACAACGATCTGGCCGCACTGCCGGTGGTCGCCCACGCCGTCGTGCCGGCTTACAATTTACCCAACGCAGCCAGCCAGGTACGTACCAGCATCACCACCCGATCCCTGCTCTCTCTGCCGGGTCGCGAATTCACCACAAGGCTCTTATCCCCCCCCAAGCCGCCGCTGGTGTTCGACCTGCAAACGCTCGCGGACATCTGGATGGGTCGCATCACCCGCTGGAATCACGCCAACATCACCCGACTCAATCTGGTCAACGTGACCCTGCCGGACCAGGACATCGTCGTGGTCTACACGGCCACCGACGCGGTCCAAACCCGGCTGTTCACCTCGGCGCTGAGTGCCAGCGTGCCCGCATTTGCCACACAGGTAACCCCCCCCCCGCACACAGCACACCACAAGCTACAGCCCTGACTCTTTGTCGCAGTTTGGTGCAGTGGCGCAGTTGAACTTAACCGGACTTAGCGGCTCTTTGGTGACCAGTGCGGACGAGATGGCCCGTACGATTGCATCGACGCCGTATTCCTTTACCATGTGGAGGTGCGCCTCAGACCGGTCTCCCCTAGCCTGGAGCGGGTTGAGAAAGCTAAGGGGTTAACTCTAACGCCGGTGTCATGTCCGCACAGCTACCCCGACTTCTACTACACCCGCAAGATCCAAATAGGAAGCATTGTGGGTGTGTCCGGGGACATTGTGCACCCCGACGCAACCGCACTGCTGACCGCCCTCTCCGACTACTATGCAAGCGGCAGCCCACAGATCGGTACCGTTCCCACAGGGTAGTCTCTGAAGTGCTACATTGCGTAGGCCTTGGCTGATCGTGGTCACGCGCCATGTTCAACGAACAAAAGGTGCGCTGCTGGGAGCGAGTGCGGGCAGCTGGCCGATCACGGCGATAGGCTCCTTCCTGTTGAAGACAACGAGCATGGTTGACTGCAACAAGGCTACGGCGCTAGTCAACTGGTTTTACTGTATGCCTCGCACACACACTCTCTTTCTTGTGGACGTTACGACTCTAAATATTGACTCCGTGCCCACATACCAGGGAGCCAGACGTCTGAAGCTGCGAGAGACGTGGCGTCAAGGTACGATGATGCGCGCACACACAGAGAACTGGACTTGTTGGTTGGTCATTGCCTGAGAGAACTTTTTCATCACTCATTGCACACGTGAATCACTGGCAGGGTGGGGATGGTAGTGGGCTCCGACTTGTCCGTAATCAAGAGTCGCATACTCACCGTGCTCAGCAACGTCACCTGCAGTAACGTTCTTGTCGGCGAATTGCACGGTATGACACCCGTGTGTTTGTGATGTGATGTGTGATGTGCGCCACGTGTTGCATTTTTCTCAAAGCGCGCAGGGTGTGTGGCCGACGGGATGATCTGCTCCGATCATGGCACTTGCGAGGCCAACCGGTGCAGCTGCAACAGCTCGCGAGCGGGCACCTATTGCGACCTGGTAGTCTCCTCGTCGAACGACACCTTGGCCGTTGTGCTTGCTGGTACGGCTTATGGGCTTAAACATCCCCCTGTCCACGTGCATGCATAAGCGTACCGACACTGGGCTTCCCCCATGCATGCAGCCGTGCTGGTGCCGAGCGGCGTGATCTTGTTCCTGCTCATCGTCGCCGTACTCCTTTTCCTTATCTTCGGCCGCCGTCGAAGAGAACGGTTCGTTTTCTGCCCACACGCTTTCGTTGTGAAAGACCTAACCAACGACAACACCACACGACGCGACACACGGCCGCACACGACAGAAACGAGTGGGAGATCGACATGACCGAATTGGAGCTCGGCGAGCAGCTGGGAACGGGAGGGTACGCACTTCATGACCACGGTCCCTCGGCATAGGGCGCTTCGTCTCACCGTCCGCTGGCCTCAGGTACGGCCAAGTGTATCGCGGCGTGTGGAAGGGCACCGAAGTGGCGATCAAGGTCATTGCCTCCGAAAACGCCACCAAGGAGCTCGAGAAGAGCTTCAGGGACGAGGCACGTCTCCATCGCTGCCTATTATGCATTTTTACCATCGGCCCGGGATCTAACGTCTGTGTGTCGTGTGTCGCGTGTCGTGCGGTGGCGCGTGTGCGTGTGCG
>CDFJ01214602.1:624-10720 GCA_000826505.1 Acanthamoeba pearcei
AGGAGACGTCCTGGTGTACATCATGCACCACACGCACGCATGGACCACATCACAGACAGAAGACCACCGTCAGCGCCACCATCATCAGGCCCCGAGAGGCGTCTGTCCGGGGGTGGGGGGAAGTACTCAGGAAGGGAATGCAGGGAGGCCGCGCTTGGGCCAGTGCCTCCCGGTACTCACGACTGTCGACGCCTCTGAAGTAACGCGGTGACGCCAGCAAACTTTTCATCTCTTTAAAGTGGGCATGAGTATGCTGCGCCGCCTGCGTCGTGGTGACCCACCACCACCCACAACAACAGTGAACAGAAAGTCAGAAGTCTGGCCGAGTTCTCCCTCGGGGCGAGCGTACCTCCCAATCAGGCTGGACCTTGCCCAAATGGGTGGACTGTAGCGCAGTCATGACGTCGAGCATGAACTCAAAGTTGCTGAGCAGCCGCAGCTTCTGTTTTGTGTGTGTGTGCGTGTGTGCGTGTGTGCGTGTCACCACAAGGAAAGCCGATCAGTTCAGCCGTTTGGTGTTTGGGTGGGTGAGAGCCAAGTGGAGACCAAGTACCCAAGCGACCTTGACCCACTTCTTGAACACCCGCGCCTTGAGCTTGGCCTTAGCCAGCGATGCGAGGGTATATGTGACCGCTCGACTCAACTGCAGCGCGAGATTCAGTACGCACTCGCCACGCGCCACACGCCACACACACCGCGCGCCACACGCCACACACGCCACACACGCCACACACGCCACACACGCCACACACGCCACACCACCGCGCGCCACACGCCACACGCCTGTCGCACCAGAGAGGATTCATCGCTTAATTGCTTGATGGCGGGCACTTTGTCCGCGGCAGAGCTCGACTTTCCTGTCAGGACAGAGGTCGGCCAAGAGGTCAGCGCCTCACAGCACATGTGACAAACGACACAAAGCTCATCAGGTACGTGCCCACGAGGTCGAGCGGTGGGATTGGGCCGAAGATCGCCCAGTGCCGCGCCGTCAGGGCCACGGCAATGTCTTGTGGGTGAGCCACGAGGAAGTCGCGCACCAGCACCGAACCATCGCCGTCCTCATCCTCCACCTCATCAACCTTCTTGCGTTTGCCCACGCTCGCCGTCCTTTTCTCCGCGGCTCGCTGGTTTCGCTTCTCCGCCGTAGTCGTCTGTCTGGCGTTCGGCTTTCTGCCGCTGTTGGTCATCGCCACCCGCGTCGATTTCGTTTCTGTTTCGTTCTTCTTCGCTTTCGCTCTCGTTTTCGTTTTCTTGGCTTGCTCCGAAACGACGTCCAGGAGTAGTGTGAGGTCGTCATCGGGGTGGAAGCCGACCTCGACGCGCAGGTGGTGCTCGAGGGCCTCCAAGGGCTTGGCCAGGCCCAGCAGGGCCGGACACAGGTTGACCCACTTGGCCAGCACGCCAACCACCCTGCTCTGCGGCAGCGTGCGCCGCCACACCAACCAGTAGTCGGCGCTCTGTTGACCCCAGCTGCTGCTGGGCAAGGCCACTTGGCTGTGCCCGCGACCATGCACGTGGAATGTCAGCAATGCACAAAACCTCGACACGAAACACAAGAACAGTAAGTGTTGCACCTCAATGCCAAAAGGAACTGGTGGTGCGAGAAGGCGGTGGCGTAGTTGTACAGCCACACGTCCACCTCGGCCCAGCGCATCCACGCTTTCGCGTTCTCTGCTCGAGTGGAATGTGTGGAGCGTCAGTGTGGTCAGCCGCTGAGCCGACCGTGTGTGGGTAAAAGCAGGGGGAGTGGCGGGTATACTGATGGCAGGCTCGCTGAAGAAGAAACGGAGCAGGCCCTCCAGCGAGCACGCGCCCTGGACGGCGCCGCAGTCGTCGATCTGGACTTCGTCCTCGTCAGGCGTAGGTGGTGGTTGTGCCGTCGTTTCGTCGAAGTCAAAGTCAAAGTCACCAACGCCAGCACTGCTGGTTGGCGGCGGCCGCGGCAGACAGCGGACACGACGTTCGAGCGCGGCCGCGTACTCGGCTCCGCTCTCGCACAACTCTCCACTTTGACCACCACAAGCGCTTGGTTGTGAGCGGCAGAAAAAGAAAACAAAAGAAGGTGAAGCAGGTAGATGATGGGACTTAGGTGTGGTACTTCAGGTGACGGCGCGTGAGGTGGCGCCAGAGCGATGGCCCAGAGACGATGTTGCGGAAACGCGTGCACGAGGCGCCGACGGCACACAGGTCGCGCCCCGTGTCGAGCCAGCCAAACAGGCCCTCCCACACCTCGTCCGGCAGCGCCCCCGTCAGATCCATTGCTTTCCTTGGCTCAAGCGCTAAAACAAAACTCCCTTTCGACCCCTGTCAGACTGTAGTTTCACTGAAACCGTTCATACCAGCTTCCATGTTTCCAACACGCCGTCGCCATTCCAGTTTTTCTTCGTCTTCGTTCTCGTCTTCGTTCTTTGCTTTGCGTTTTCGTAGCTTCTTCTCATGTCCTTGCCCTCATCTTCTCCAAAAAACGTGTTGGTGGTGGGGGAGTGGAGAGCTGTCAAGTCCGCTGTTGTGCTGTTGAACAGAAGACAGCAATGCACACCGCACGAACGTGCACGAACTAAATCAGGCCTTGTCTTCTGAGGTCATTGTAGGTCGCCTGTGCAATCATCATTCTGCCTCCCTCTTCGTCATCCTCCCCACCACAGTCACCTGTTTGGAGGGTCACCCACACTGCCACATGCAATAATGCCAGGAGAGGGTAAGAAGTCTGTGGGTTGTGGAAAATACGCGGGGGAGGGACGCACCTCTTCGGGCGTCGGCGATGGTGTTGATGAGGTGAAAGTGCGTGGTGTTGGGGATGCCGAGCTGCTGCATTGCCTGGTCGTGGTGTGCCTCCAGAAAGTGACGCTGGTAGGCCCTGTACCCTTGGTAGCTGGCCCCGCCGCATATCTCACAGGTGTAGGACAGCATGGCTCTAGATCCGCCCATGTGGTAGAGCCAATATGGCAGGTCCGGACCTGGTACAGGATGCGAATCGTCAACAACTCTCACTTCACTCATTGGGTCGCCACATGCGTCTTCATCCACTGCATGACTGTTCGGGGCTGCAGGTTCGCCCTTGCGTGCTTCCATGTCGGTGTGGGAGATGGAGAAGAGAGCTTTGGGGGGGGGGTCGAAAAAGAAAGACAAAGGCAGACGCTTGCAAGTTCAAGGATGCCAGCGGTAGGGCACGGTGTTGATTAGGAACGAGGGAGAAAAGAAGATGTATTTGATGTAGCGGTGAAAACGGTACATGTGGAAAGAGGTAATGGCTAGAATAGGAAAGAAAAGCAAAGAAATAAGCGAGGACAGAGTGAAGGAGGATGAACTCCAACACACCCCTGCAGCCTTGAGTAATGAGGACGAGCTTGAGATGAATGAATTGCTCCATGTGTCACCCCTGCAGCGCATAGGGAGGAATGAAGTTACTTGTGGGTGAAGAGGTTGAGCTTGGCCTTGTCCAACTTCAGCTTGACAGTGGGAACAGCCTTGGTGAGGAAGTTGGTGAGATTGTCTGCGCTACAGATGAACTTGACATCAATCACGCTGGTCTTGATGTAGTCATACACAAAGCCCTCCTTGACATTGAGGTGCTTCATGTGGGCGTGGTATGTGTAGGGTGGCTTCTGCATGAGCGCCAGTGTAGACTGGTTGTTGCAGAACACGACAGTCGGGTGATTGAGAGGTAGATCAAAGGGCACATAGAGCTTGCAAATGTAGATCGCATGACGCGTTGCCTTGTGGAGAGTGATCAGCTCAGCTTCAGTGGAAGACAGGGCGACGATGGATTGAAGATTCGACAACCACGATATTGGACCGCTGGCAAATACGGTTACATGACCAGAGATCGACTTGGCAGTGTGATGATCAGTGCTGTAGCTTGCATCAGTGTGGATAATGGGTGAGAGAGAGTTGTTGTTGTTGTGTATCTCTGCCAGTGTCATGGAGCGATTGGTGGATCGTTTGTAGCACACTGTCTGAGAGACAGTGCCGACCAGATAGGCCATGATGTGCTTGGCCACAATGAAGTGAGTCTGGTCATATGCACACAGATGCCGTGATAGGTAGATGATGGTGAATAGGATGTTGGGCTGAGTGGAGATCACAAGATAGAGTAGCGATCTGATGATCTTCCAATACTTGAGGTGTAGAAAAGCAGCTGGTGTCTCATCTAGCACCTCAAGGTTGCACCCAGTGGGTAGTGGAGTTGATAGTGGCTTACAGTTGGCGAGGCTGAACTGCTTGGCCAGTTCCAGAATCTTCAATGGTTGTGACAGATCAATGGAGCCTTGGGCGATGTTGTAGGCCACTTTGATGCTGAGAATCGTATCGATGGGACTGAGATTTTTCATATGGAACTTGTTGGTGAGCTTAGCCTTGATCTCATCAACGATGGCAGACTGACTGATGATCAGCAGGTCATTGACGTAGACAGAGAGGAAGACATGATGTTGATTGTGTTGAAGCAGGTATGTTCGATGCTGATGAGTGTTGTATTCCACATCACCATGGTTGTTGGTGTGGAGGGAGTAGATGCATGGATTGGCGGCTGTGGTGGTGAAGCTGAGATTGATGAGGAATTGATTGAGTGTTCAATTCCAGGCCAGTGGGGCCTGCTTGAGGCTGTAGAGAGCACGAATGAGCCGACAGATGTGTTGTGGGCGTTGGGGGTCCATGAAGCCCTCAGGTTGAGTGATGTAGACCTCCTTGTGTAGAAGCGCTTGTAGAAAAGCGTTTTCCACATCCATCTGATGAATGATGTAGCCCATCATGATGGCATATGTGAGTAGGAAATGAAGGTTCTCCAGATGAAGAACAGGAGTGTAGATGTCGCTGAAGTTGAGACTGGTGAGCTGGGAGAAGCCATGAGCTACCCAGTGGGCCTTGAAGAGCCCATTGGGCTTGATGTGAAGTACCCAGTGAGTGCTCATGGCTGACCAACCGGCAGGCAGGAGAACGAGCTTGAAGGTACAGTTGATGATGATGGTGTTGAACTCCTTCTGCATAGTGGCAAGCCACTTGTCACGCCAGGGGGACTTCAGCACTTCCTTGAGTGTTTGCGGGACTGGCCTGTGAGAGGCGAGTTCGGCTTTCATGGTGAGTAGTCTGGCACTTGTGTCTGTGGCATGAGTGTGGGCAGCACCAGACTTGTTGCTGGCCAGGTTTCCAATGCCAGAGTTGAAATCCAATGAGTGGTACTTGCTGTTGGTGATGATCTTGCGACCAGAGTGGGAGGTGCTGAGCTGCACCTTCATGGGGATAGTGAGGGTCTTCAGGATGGTGAAGGTGCGCTTGGTGCTGATTGGTGCTGCAGGTGCTGCAGCGGGTGTGGGTGGATCAGAGGAGTGGTCTGGCATGGGTGGTGGATGGGGCTCCAACACTGATGAGTCAGGAGCTTTGGTGTTGGCAGTGTGATCATCAGGTGTTGGGTCACCAATGATGGCATGTTCAGCTGGAGGTAGCGCGTGTGTTGCTATGGAGGGTGGTAGAGCAGGTGGTGCATTGTTGGTGATGATGTCCAGGTTGGAGAGAAGAGATGGTAGCGTCTCTGAAGTGGGCGAGCTTGTGTTGGGCATGGACTGGTGACGCTCATTGAAAACAATGTTGTGTGTGTTGGTGGTTTTCCTGGTGTTGATGATCAGCACATGGTGGATGCTGCTGGAGTAGTCAACTGAGGAGAGGTAGTGCATGGTGATGACACGAGACTGTAGCTTGTGGATGTGTGCATTGACCACCATGGTCCTGGGACAGCTGAACATGTGGATGTGCTGTAGTGGTGGCGGCGTGCCATACCAGAGCTCATATGGGGAGAGATGGCCCAGATTCACACATGTGGGGGAACAGTTGATGAGCACAGTCGTGTGTAGTGCCACTTCAGCCCAGAACTGAAAATCAAGATTGGCTTGAGCAAGAAGACAGCGAACGACCGCCATGATGGATCGATTGAACCGTTTGGTGTGGCTGTTGAAGGATGACATGTATGGCAGTGTGGGGTTGAAGTGGATTCCTTGATCATGAAGCCATGCCACCAGGGTGTGGTTGTTGAACTCACGTCTGTTGTCTGTCTGGAGAACCTGAGGTTGATGGCTGTCTGGAAGTCGCATGATGACAGCATGGAGAGCGTCAAAGGCGTTGGCCTTAGAGTGAAGAGGCTGCGCAAAATGATAGGAGGTCGCCACATCTGTGCAGGTCAGTAGCCAGTGTGCGCCACCAAGAGATGGCGACGAAACTTGCACCAGATTGGCGGTGATGACCTCGCCAGGTCGCTTTGAGCGTGGGATGAGTCTGTAGTTGATGTTGTTGCGATGGATGGGCTGCTTGGTCTGCTTGCTGATGGCACAGGATGCGCAGTTGGGCGAGAGCTTGGTAGAGAGGATCAGCCGCTTGTCAGTGTTGGCGAACGACGGTGAGGATTTCACCAGTGCTTGTAGCTGGGGCTCACTGATGTGTCCCATGTGCTGGTGTAGCAGGTCCAGGTTGATGGTGATGGCGAAAGCGGTGATCTTGTTGGTATCTGTGGTGACAACACATCGAGTGTCGGCATGGGTCTTGGCAGGAAGGAGACGAAGCGGAGCGACAAGTAGATTACCACATCAAACAGAGAAGAGCTTGAGGTGAAGAGTCCCACCACGCAGGCTGTAGAACTCAAAACCATGCTCGACATTCCATCTCGTTGTGAGTCCGCGGTCTTGAAGACACAGAGGTGAGAGAAGGGTGTGTGGAATGCCAGGAACGTACTTCACCCCTGTGAGGGTGAGCGTGTGTGTGGTGCCATTGATGACAATCTCACCATGGATGCTTCCAACACCCTTGCATGGTGTCAACTGACTGTTCGCACACCAGACAGGTGTGGGATCGCATGTGACGAAGTTGTGGAGGATGGTGTGTATACCAGTGATGTGGTTTGTAGCACTGGTGTTGAAGATTGGAGGAGGGTGTTTCAGACCTGATGGTTGTCCTTTGGTGGTATCACCGGCGCCAGTGAGATAGACATCTTCCTGGGTATCTACACTGTGGAATGGGAAAGAAGCGATGGTGGCGGTGTGGGATGATGTAGCTGAGGAGGGAACGACCAGCATCGCATTGGTGGGGTTGTCGTCTTTGTTGTCTGTAGCAATAGCAATGGTGGTTTGGGATTTACCACCACGCTTGCCAGACTTCTTGATGTGATGGTGGCTGGTCTGTGAGGACTTGCACTCCATAGATGCCAGCGAGTTTGATGGGAGCAGGGGTGGAAGAGTGAAGAGCAGACCGCCAGGTAGGCCTTTCGCCTTGGTCTGACAGTTGCTCACAACATGACCGGGCCGCTGGCAGTGTTGACAGAACGCATTGGCGTTGAAACCCAACTGACTATGGCCTGGATCAGCCTTGTCAACACGTGCTTGTTGCTTGCTGTTGTTTTGATGTTGACCCTGGTCGTGACGATGATCAGAGTTGTTGTTTGAGGGTAGCCGACCTTGAGATGATGGTCCAGAGGAGTAGAGCGCGTTGTCTGTGTTTGACTGGAACAGGACGTGTTTGTGTTCTAGGATGATGTTCTTCATGTTCTCAAGATTGAGGGTACCCATATTTTGAGCATGCGTGATGATTCCACGTGTCTTGATGAACTCAGTACCAAGCCCTTGTTGTAGCTGGCGCATGAAGACATCGTCGCTGACCTTGTTGTCATCTGTTGTGATGTGGCAGTGAAGGGTCTTGAGGTGAGAGATGAAATCAATGACCTTCTCGTCGGCGCCCTTGCGGGCTGAGTAGAACCATTGTAGATTGGCCTCGAGATCGGCAGACTGGTTGTGGAAGCGCTTCTTGAGTAGACACCAGAGGATGTAGGGGTTTGAATCATTCACTTGCACGAAGTTGTGTAGAGCGGGAGCGAGAGTCGCCGAGATGACCATGTGAGCTTGAGAGCATCCAGTGCGAATCGTCCGCGCGGTGTCGACCCAGAACTTGATCTCCTCTTCCTTGAGACTGGGGAAGATGGTAGTCTTGAATGTGGTGTCGACGAAGGGAGATTCATCGGTCTTCTTCTTGCTCTCCTTCTCTCCTGCCGGAGATATCGTTATAGAAGGAGTTGAGCTGGAAGATGAAGATGATGAAGTGTTCGAGAGAGGAATGATGTAGGTGTCGAAAAGCTGAGTTTCGTAATCGTTCAGAGTAGAGATGACCTTTGAATGATCCCTTGTGGTGTAGCTGATGAGGTTCTTGCTGTTGAGCAAGTTTATCACGTTGCGACGCCAGCCTAGGTAGTCGCTCCCGTCGAACTTCTTGGTGTTGAAGATCGATTTCATCGTCATGTTCAGCGTTGGAAGGGATGACAGTGACGAAGAGGAGTAGAGACGCTTAGAAGTGTGGGCCCATAACCTGTTGATTAGGAACGAGGGAGAAAAGAAGATGTATTTGATGTAGCGGTGAAAACGGTACATGTGGAAAGAGGTAATGGCTAGAATAGGAAAGAAAAGCAAAGAAATAAGCGAGGACAGAGTGAAGGAGGATGAACTCCAACACACGGTTTCAGTGAACTTCTTGTCCAAGGGAAAGGGAACCAACAGTTTTACAGCGAGCAATGGATCTGACGGGGGTGCTGCCAGACGAGGTGTGGGAGGGCCTGTTCGGCTGGCTCGACACGGGGCGCGACTTGTGTGCCGTCGGCGCCTCGTGCACGCGTTTCCGCAACATCGTCGCTGGACCATCGCTCTGGCGCCACCTCACTCACCGTCACTCGAGGTACCCACCCCCGCCCTTCCTCTTCTTTCTTTCTTCTTCTGTTTCGTCATTCTTTTTTCAGCTTCTTGCCGCTCTCACTCACATCAATGTGTTTGGGCTGGCGGTAGTACTGGGCCTTGCGAGAGCGGAGCCGAGTACGCGGCCGCGCTCGAACGTCTTGTTCGCTGTCTGCCACCACCACCAACCAGCAATGATGTTGAGGACGTCGACGTCGATGGTGATGGCGACGATGGTGTGCGTCACAGCAACGACGGCGGAACAACACCACAGACTACCGACGGCGACGAAGTCCAGATAGACGACAGCGGCGCCGTCCAGGACGCACGCTCACTGGAGGGCCTGCTCCGCTTCTTCTTCAGCGAGCCTGCCATCAGTATGCCCCACCACTCTCTGCTAACCCCTCCCTCTACGAAGACGCACACTACAAACATAATCAGCTGAGCCTAACCAGTGATCCCCACCAGAAAACGCGCAAATGTGGATGCGGTGGGCCGAGGTGGACGTGTGGCTGTACAACTACGTCACCGCCTTCTCGCACCACCAGTTCCTTTTGGCATTGAGGTGCAAGCTCAAGCCGCCCCTGGCGATTGCTGTTATTCTTATCGCTGTGCTCGTGTGTCGTGTCGTGCCGAGATTGTGTGCATTGCTGACCTTCACTCCACACGCATGGTCGACGCAGCCAAGTGGCCTTGCCCAGCAGCAGCTGGGGTCCGCCACAGGGCGCCGACTACTGGTTGCTGTGGCGGCGCACTCTGCCGCAGAGCAGGGTGGTTGGCGTGCTGGCCAAGTGGGTCAACCTGTGCCCGGCCCTGATGGGCTTCGCCAAGCCCTTCGAAGCCCTCAAGCACCACCTGCGCGCCGAGGTCGGCCTCCACCCCAATGACCTCACACTACTCCTGGACGTCGTTTCGGAGCAAGCCAAGAAAACGAAAAAGAAGACAAGCGCGAAAGCGAAGAACGAAACGATGGTGGTGGTGGCGATGACCAACAGCGCCAGGAACCCGAACGCCAGGCAGAAGAGGAACCAACGGACCGGGGAGAAACGCGCGGCGGAGAGCGTGGGCAAACGCAAGAAGAATGAAGTGGTGTATGAGGACAGCGGTGGATCAGTGCTGGTGGGCGATCTGCTGGCGGCTAACCCGCAAGACATTGCCGTGGCCCTGACGGCGCGCCACTGGGCGATCTTCGGCCCAATCCCACCGCTCGACCTCGTGGGCACGTCCCTGACGAGCTCTGCGTCACCTATGTGTCGTGTGGGACGCTGACACACCCCTGCACAGGAAAGGCGTTCCGCGTCTTGGCAGCCACGCCTGCCCTCAAGCAATTAAGCGAAGAATCCTCTGTGGTACAACATGTGTGTGGTGCGCGTGCGCGTGCGGTGTGTAATGTGGTGTGC
>CDFJ01214618.1:1365-14038 GCA_000826505.1 Acanthamoeba pearcei
GTGTTGTCACTGTACCTGTGTGAGGAAGTATTTGATCCAGAAGTCACGGCCGGTGGCTTCGTGGAGAGTGTGCTCGATGAGGACCTTTTCAAACATCATCTTCTCCAACATGGCCTGGAAGGTGGGCCTGAAAATAATAACAGGGTGTAACACGCTCATGTTAAGAGGCTGCGCGGCGATCCACACACCCAGGGGAGTAAGTACCTCTTTTCCGGGTCGGGATGCCAGCAGGACTCGATCAGATCGCGCAGGGCCGGAGGGCAGTCGGCAGGGATCTTTGGCCTCTCCTCTTCATCGCACACGGCGGCAATAAGTTCGTCCTCGTCCTCGAACATGTCATGCCACGGCTCTGTGCCATCAGCAGCGCATTGAAAGACGGTGAGCACAAGTAACCGTACCAGGCACACGAGGGCGGGGTAGTGGGGAGGAGCGTACTCTCTCGGGTGTACATTTCCCACAACAAGATACCAAAACTGTACACGTCCGCCTTCGCATCGCATCCACGGCCCAACAACACCTCTGGTGCCTGCGGGGACAGGAGTGTAAGAAAAAAAAAAAAACATTACGGAACAATGCGTATGAGGTTCGAGAAGTAAGCATACCATGTAGAAGGGAGAACCGCCGGCCATGCCGTCGTCATCCTTGCCCGACTGGATCTTGGACAGACCGAAATCGGCGACCTTGACGTTCCAGTTCTTGTCGACGAGCAAGTTGGCCGGCTTGAGATCGAGATGGAGGAACGGCGGGTTCATTTGGTGCAGCCAGTTCTGATGGGGACGAGAACGGAGGTTGGTCGCGCAGCGCAATGGGATGTAAGAGTGGTGGTTGAAAAAGAGAAGAGCACGGTACCATGCCGAGGGCGCAATCCCTGGCCATGTGGACGCGCTGCTCGAGCGAGAGGAAGTTCTTCTT
The DNA here is from genome assembly GCA_000826505.1 of Acanthamoeba pearcei. Taxonomy (NCBI): domain Eukaryota; phylum Discosea; order Longamoebia; family Acanthamoebidae; genus Acanthamoeba; species Acanthamoeba pearcei. Next base: position 2,278 of record CDFJ01214618.1, read on the forward strand.
CTTGCCATGAATGAGGCCGTCGACGGAACCGTTGTGCATGTACTCCATGATGATCATCAAGTTCTCAGGCTGCGTGCAGGCGCCCATCATCAAGCAAATGTTCGGGTGTCGAAGAGTACTGTTGGGCGAGGAGGGAGAGCAGCGGTGAGCGGTCGAGCTTCGTTAAGTGTCGCGACACACCCAGCAGGCATTCGCTACGTACATCATGATCTGAACTTCCGTCCTGAACTCGTTGAGCAGCTCGTCATTGAGCTTGTCCTTGACGTACAGCTGCTTGATAGCCACTTCCTTACCGTGCAACAGGCCCTTGAACACCTCACCGAATGCTCTGCGATTGGGCGCAAGGTGAGCGTAAGAGCCAGTGCTAAAAACGGGAGAAAATGGGAGCGCTGCGGCGGAGAGAGGTAGAGTACCCCTTGCCCACAGAGAAATGCTTGACGACCTGCTTGGGATCGATCTCTGCGAGGACCTTCTCCTTGTCGGTCATCACGCTGGTGCGCTTGAACTGTTGCATGAGTTCGCTTCGCATGGCCTCCTCCTGCTGCTTGAGCCGCTCTTCGACACGCTTCTCCACCTCGGAGAGGAACTTGGCTTCGGTTTCCTTCTCGCTGGCCTGCCACTGTCCTTTCTTCAGCGAGCCGTAGCCTCCTCTGGGTGTACGCCTTGGAGAAGACACGTCAAGTACGATGGAACTCTCGTCGTTGTCGCCCGATCGGGCCAGGTTGCGATGCCCACCCATCGAGCCACGCGGGCTCACGAGTTCGCTGGAGTTCTCGTCCTCGTCTTCCTCTTCCTCCTGGTCGGCCTTGGCCACAAACCAGTTGTTCGGTGCCTTCCTGAAGTCCTTGCGCAGGTCGACCACCTTTTTCCACAGGTCTGATCGTGACACAACGTGAAATCGATGAAGTGAGTCGACAAAGTCTGCGTGGTAAGGAATGGTGCGGAGCTTACCCTTGGCAGAGAGTCGCTGGTCGGGGTTGTCGCTCCAGCAAGTGGTGATGAGCTCCTTGATCGCCGCGGGCATTTTGTCGGGAATATCAGGCCTGAGTCCGGTCATGCAAGTCTTACGGAGGATCTGGAAGGAGTTGAGTCCCTGCTTGACCAGGTCTTGGTAGGGCGGCTCGTGGTCACCTGATGGACGTGCAAGAAAGTCAGCGCAATGCCAAACATATGGCCCAGCCTACGCAGTGCTACGTACCCTTGACGATGCGCAGAGCCAGCTCCCAGATCACAAAGCCGACAGAGTAGATGTCGGACTTCGTAGAGTAGGAACCCTCCATGTAGACCTCCGGCGCAGTGTAGGCCACGTTCTCGATGCCAGAATCAAGCGTCTGCGTCTTGAGCGCCTCATCGCCCTAAATAGATCCGAGCAAAGTCGTCAGTGGGCCGTCCACCGTTGGCCAACAATAAGAGCGGCACGAACGCACCCGCTCGTTGTAACGGGCGCGACCGAAATCGGCGTACTTCAATTTCCAATCGCTGTTGATCTGTAGAGGGAGGTGACGAGTTAGTGGAGCCAAACCACGTGAGTGCGTGAAGAGGGAATGAGGAAAATGAAAGAGTTAGAGCTTACGAGCAGGTTCTGAGGTCTGATCTCGCGATGAAGGATCTGGGGCTTGTTGTTGTGGAAGGTGTTGAGACCTCCGATGAGGCCCTCCGCCAGAGAGAAGAACCGATTCCAGTCGAACTGCCGGTCCGTGTGGTTGGCCAGAACCTGCACGCGGGCACAGCACAATGAGGGTGAGTGACCTTGGGCAGAGAAGCGCGACGGGAACAGTGAGATCAATGAGAGATTAATACCTCGTCAAGGGAGCCATAGCCACACTTCTCCATGACGACCGCGATGTGGGGCTCCAAGCACAAGCCGTAGAAGACGACAACGTGAGGCGACCGAATGGAGCTGAACGTGGTGAGGAGAAAGGGCGTCAGCGTGTTGAGTAGCGTAAGGCGATAGACATGTGGTAAGTAAGTACCTGATCATTTGGAACTCCTTTACGAGCTTTTCTCTGTTGATCATCTCTGGGTTGAAGATTTTGACGGCCACCTCCTGTCCACGGTATTCGCCGTGGTACACAGTTGCCGTTGCACTCTCGCTCACCTTATCCTCCTGCTCGCCCAAGGTTGGAGTGCCAAGGGTCAGCCATCTTGAGAATGATTCGCAATCAAAACAGAAGCAGAGTGTGCATAATTGGCATAACTAGCGTTGCCCCAGGTCACCAAGAACGAAGAGACGAAGGTGCGGATTAGCGAGATGGGGGGAAGGCGCACCAGCTCAAGCTCATCATAATCGATCCACCAGGAGTCGTCGAGGGAGAACTCGCTCTTCGAAACGACCGAACCTGAGTGAACGTCAGAGGCCGATCTGTCGCGCGGCGTCGAAGACTCGAAGGAACTGGTCCGAGGTGTAGTGGCTGGTGGCCGCTCCTCGACTGGGGGATCGCGTCTCTCACGCCTTTCCTCCACCTCGGATTCACTGGAACTCCCATCATCGTGGGCCCCCGCCCTCACCTCTTTCTCCTTCTTCAGCGTTCCAATCGAGGTGGGCTCGGCTACAACTTCCTCCTGTTCAGAATCGGAGCTACCTCCGTGTCTATCTTCCATCGGGATCGTATCGCTTTGCTTGCCTTTACTCCCTTTCTTCGATGCCCTACTCGATTTCCTGTCTCGTGTTTTGTTTTCTGACAAGAAGAGATGTTTCGAGATATGAGCAAAAGGGCTCACCCACCTCTCTACACACCAGAGAATCAAAACGAGAGGGGGTACGTACTGACAACCACTACAGCTTTCTTCTTGCTGCGGTGTCCTCCAACTGCGGCCTGTCCTGAAACACTGGACATAAAGCTGGACAAATAAATACGAAGATATTTACGTCAGGTGTCAGGCCTTCGTCGCACCCACTTGCGCCAGGAGTCTCGACAGGCAGTTGTTGAGCACCCCTTTATGTCCGTGCTAATTAATATTCAATAATCTTTTGAATTTCTTGCGAACTTTTCCATCTTCTCTTGCCCTTTTTTTTGGCGCCTTTTTCCACGCAGGCAACTCTCAAGATGTCGATGCACGTACGGCGCATTGTTGTAAAGCACAGCTCTTGAAAGATGCAAAAGGGAGGAACACCTGCTGGAGGCCACCACGCGTCAACGTTGACGACTGCGGATGGACCCAAGTACGATACATCCTACCAGCCACATGGCCGAAGCACGGGCGCTCCTTCCCGGCGAGGCACCAGCAGCTCGGCGGGTAGCAGCAGTCGGCGTGGCACTACACCTCACAGTAGTGGGAGACATGAGCTCTACGTCATCGCGGTGAACGGTACACGTGTGCGTGCGCTTGACGAACTGTTCGAGCCTCGTCGCTTACCTCCTTTACTAGAGAATCGGATGAAGGAAGTGGGCCTGGCCATCATGGACCTTCGCAGGCCCGAACTGCTGCTGACTCAATTCACGGACTCCAAGAGCTACTCATTTACCACGTCGAAGCTTGTATGCCCCACCTCTCTTTTGAGACCGAACATTGCTCACCCGGGTAATCTTCCACAGGCCACCTACGCTCCAGTGGAGGTTTGCGCTCCTTCTATTGAGTGCAGGTCTTCCGTCTAAATGCTTCTCTCTGATCATTAGGTCCTCCTTCCCAACACGGCTATCGGGTCCGAGCTTTACGAAGCGATAAAGGAGAACTTCAGGGGTATGCTCCGTTACCATTCCGCCTCAAGGCGACACTTGCAAAGACTCCTTTCTATCTTCGCAGATACCGACGTCATCGACGTAAATCGGAAGTACTTCTCTGAGTCGTATGGAGCGCAAACAGTCTCGCGGCTCGTCGTCCCCGAGAACAGCAGCATCGAGCACTCTGTTTCATCCAAGTAAGATCGTTTCTCGCACTCTTCATTGCAGGGCTAACGTAGCTTTCCTTCTCTTGCTTCGACAGGTATCTGGCCCTAGCGTCGGCAGGTACGTTTACCAGTTAATTGCTCTGTTCGTTTTGACTAACGGCGGCTTCCCTATCAGCGGCCCTTGTGAAGTATGGTACGAGACAAGAGACAAGAGGAAATCGCTCAAGAGCACACATTAAGCGATACCTGTTCGTGCAGTCGAGTTCATTCAGCACATGACGTTCGCGCCCAACAGCCTGAAGGTACGAAAAAGACTGCCGCAAAGACTGCCGCAACCAGTCCTCACCTTAGATGTACAGATACAATACAAGCCGGTGGATGGCACGATGATGGTACGCAGGCCATACTGCACAAATTCCAGCTATCGCCGTGCTGAAGTTTATCCGCTCAGATCGATCCGGCAAGCATAGAGAACCTAGAGATCGGTGCGTCGCTCCTTTACTTCGCGAAATCGTCGGGTAGCTGACGGCCTACCGATTGCAGTCGTCAACGCTCGCACTAAAGAGACCAAGGGATCATTGTTCGACGTACTGAACCACACCAAGGTATTGCTCCTTTCTAGCATCGTTCGTTTCCTTCGCTGACCGTGCTTCGGCGCTTGCAGACTATTAGCGGAGGTACGTGAAACGATAAGGTGTAGTTATCACAGCTCACCGCGGGTTCTAGGTCGCCTTCTGCGTATCAACCTACTTCAGCCGCCCTCAGGTTTTCTCACATGCTCAGCTCGCTCGCCGTTGATGTCGCTCATTCCTTCCTCTTCTTCTAGACATGCCCACCACAACCACGAGACTGGAGTGCATAGAGGAGTTTCTTGGGGACGAGCGCATGTTCTTTGACGTACGCGACCATCGCTTGATCGGTAGAGAAACACGAGTTCACTCAAATCGTCTTTCCTGTCGGTCAGGTGTCGGCGGTCTTGGGTAGATTCCTGGATCTCGGTACGACTATCTTCTACCCTGCGTTTCGTTACACGTTCTCACGTTGAACGTTCAGATAGCCTCCTGTTACAGCTGGTCAGGATACCCAAGAAATCGAGCATACAATCAACCCGAGCCAACCTGGTGCACATCGTACGGCATCCCCTTTAAGTGTACCGGTTACGCGAACACACGGCCTCACCCGACAATCGTATCGTGCTTAGTTGGAGCTGAAACACACTCTGGAAACGGTCCCGCCGCTGGCGGAAGCGCTCAAGGGATGCCAGAACTCTTTGCTGCAAGCTATACTCAACAACCTACAGGACCCCAGAATCGAAGCTCTTCAAATGAAGCTGGAGGATGTTGTGCGTGAAGACGCCATCTACGTCAAAAACACGCACAAGATGCGCAATCAGGTAATGTTCAGGCTTCAGAACTGCATCCGTCGGTTTTTGCTGACTAACAGTTGCCTTACAGTTGGCCTATGCGATCAAGGTACATTGGTCTTTGCTCCTGTGGACTCTCTCCTCTGACGTCGGTTTCTCAATGTGGCGCTCTTCAGCCTGGCATTCACGGTGCGTCCGTGGCTCACTGTCCTTGCGGCCCGTAGACTTAGCTTATTCGGTCTATCTCCATCAGGACTGTTGGACGTGGCAAGGAAGAGCTGGACGGAAGCCAATGACGGTTCGCTTTCCTCAACTTTATGAGTGCTTCCCCTGATACCCGTTGTTGCGCAGACATGCAGCTCTTGATCAAAAGATACAGAGAAGAGTTCTGTCGGTATAGAGTAAGGGCCGAGTACAACACTCGGCGAGGCCACCATCTCAGCTGCCCGATCGTCGCCGGAGACCATCTTCCCCAGGGCTTGGTCCAGGTGGTAAAGAAGGGCAAGAAGTGGGCTTTCTCCACAGGTATGTAAACCAACCGCCACCCGGCCGGGCTTAGCTAACAGGAATTGAGCAGAGGAGATGATATCGCTCAATGCGCGTATCAACGAAAGCATGGACGAGATCTTCCTACTCACTGACAGGTGTGGACACCATGGTTTGAAGCTTATAATGGAGTTCTGATTACTCATGGACCTTTTGCAGGGTGATCGAGGAACTGCTGTCCGAGACGCGCAAGTTCATTGGCTGCATCTACAAAATAGCGGAGGCGGTGGCTCTTATCGATCTGGTATGCATCCTCCCATGGTCTTCAATTTGCTACGTGAGCTGAATACCACTCTACGCCAGATCTGTTCCTTCACGACCTACGTGACCGTGACTCCCTCCTGCGGTGCGTTAGTGTCCTCTTCTCTGCACGGATTAGCCCCCTGTTCGCTGACCCTTAAGCACTTCACAGTACGCCCTGAGCTAACGACGGACGGCCCGCTGGCGATCAAGCAAGGCAGGAATCCCCTCGTGGAAAAGCTGTTCAGGGATCCTTTCATTCCCGTACTTACTCCCTAGACGCGACTGGCTCGTGATGACCCTAACTCAGCGTTTTCTCGAAAGAACGACACCTTCATCACGGAGGCATCTAATTTCCACGTCATCACGGGTCCCAACATGGTATCACTCACCACAGCTCGCCTGTTTACTCGAAATCCTCTTAGTTTTTGTGCTCTCTCCTTGTACAGTCGGGGAAATCGACGTACCTTCGTCAAGTGGCTCTTCTGACGATCTTGGCTCACGTTGGTACGTGCTCTCTGTCCGGCACACCTACGCCACTTCGCTTTTCACAACTCTGTGCAGGGTGCTTTGTGCCGGCCACGTTTGCTTCGTTTCGGCTGGTGGATCGCCTGTTCACGCGCATCGGGACCAGCGACTGCATGGAAAGGAACAGCAGGTGCCTCCTACCACTTTTCCTTTATCCCACCCTGCCGGCTACTGACTCTCTGCCCGATTGCAGCACGTTCATGGTGGAGATGAAAGAGATGGCCTTCATCATACAGAACGCTACCAACCACAGTTTGATGATCATCGACGAGCTAGGGCGTGGCTCCTCATACTTGGACGGCGCGTCGATCGCGTGGGCCATCTGGTACGTTCTGTTCATCACTTCTATGATATGGCGCACGACTAACCGAGCGGTCGCTACTTGCAGTGAATATCTTCTGTCCCTGCGAGCGTATGCTGTCATCTCCTTGGCGTGTTCTCGTTCTTCCGTTTCCGTGGCTCATTGCTTACCACTCTGCCCAGCTATACCCTCTGCGCAACGCACTACATGCAGCTGGCGGATCTGGAAGCCATCTATCCGAACGCAAAGAACTACCACCTCCAAGTCGAGCACGATCGGATGAAGCTACGTCCAACCTTCATGTACACGCTCAAGGAAGGCCCGACCGACCTCAAGTTCGGCCTGGTGCTGGCTGAAATAGCCGGCTTTCCTCCCGACGCCGTCGCCGCCGCCAGGGAGATCCACCGCAAGCTGCAGCAGAGCGACACCGCCAAGAAGGAGAAGGAGGCGCAGCACCTGCGAGAGCTCAGCCAACTCGCCCAACGGCTCCTTAACCTCAAGACGTCGACCCTCTCTCCAGGCACACTCCCTCACCCTCTTCCGACTGCACTTGACTGGAGCGCTGATGGAGCTGATATATAAACTTTGTTTTCCTTACAGAGTTGTTGCGTCGTTACTTGACGAACCTGAAGGAGAAGTTCATCGCCGCCCAACACGAAGAATGATCCCGCCACCGCCAAGGCCCGGCTCACGTCCTTCTTCGACCGACCTCCTCTTCGCCTTAATACACAAACCGACCCATGCTGGGCTGTACGTCCACCTGGATCGGGTGCGCCTTGACCAATTCGCCGTCGATCGAATAGAAGCCGCAGTCGCTGTCGTCCAACGGTTCGACGAAAAAATTCTTGACCTTGAAGTACTCCACGAAGGGCAGGTCGCAGATCTTCCCGCCTTCCAGGTTGAGGAAGGCCTGGATCTCGTTGTAGACCCCTCGATTCGAACCTCGCACGATGAACAAGTCTTCATCATCCAGAAGGTAGACAAGCACGTAAGCTTCTACACACAGACGACGACGAAGAAGAAGAAGAGCGTTAGGTACGTACCGATGTAGCCATCGGTCATCTCGGCTTTGGGCGCGAGGCAGGCGTCGTGAGCCAGCCAGGGGACCGTAGCGGCGACGAGAGTGAAGAAATAGTCCTCGATCACCACCCGCTCCTCTCCGTCTTGATCGCCGCTGGGCGCCTTCTGCTCGAGTTTCTGCTGCTTGTCGTGGTTGACCCCATCGTACTTCTTGTTGTAGTTGCCTCGCTCGTCCGTGTGTTCGTTTCGGTAGGGAACGAACGACAGGCGGCCCTTGTACGACTTGGCTCTGTACACCGTGCAGGGAACTCATGTTAAAGACGATGAAGAAGAAGAAGAAGAAGGAGCAAGAGAACGTGTACCGGTAGATGAGGAGCCCAGGCACAATGACGCTGGTGATGAGGAACCGCATGTTGCCGATCTTCCTGAACGACAGCTCCGTCAGGGTGTCGAAATCGGCAGTCAAGCCTGGGCAAGCAGGCAAGTGAGGGTCAGACGCGAAATGGAATGAATATACAAGCGCACGTGTGTCGTGTCGTGTGTCAGTGTGCGTGCGTGCGTGCGTGCGTTGTCGAAGGTGTTACTAAGACGAGGGGGCTGCTTACCCCAATGTACGGACATGAGGGCGAGCTTGCGGTCTGAGTCAGGGCGCACTTGCTTGGTCTCATCGAGGGACGTTACGGTCATCATGTCCAGTCCGCGTGTCTTGCCTGAGACCGGAACGTTAGAGACCTGTTGCGGTTTGGATTCTATCCAGCGGCGCTTCCACTTCATGTCACGTTCCACTTGCGGCCGTACCACGCAGGAACATCTCCGTAGCAGCGATCGGGTCCCTGGCGCCGAAGCTCGTGCACAGACCTACGCGAGCAGCGTTAGCAGAGCAAGCTCGCGACACTACGGCAGTGTGGCGGCCCTTCTCCTTCACCGATAAAGAGGTTCACGTACCGTTGCCAGTACCCGCTGGGATGGTGGCGAGCGGTGGGAGGCTGTCAAACGTGCTGTGCCTCTCCCAGAGACCATTCACCATTTCGTGGAGCATGCCCTGTAGCAGGCCCAGACAGCCACACGATAGTGGGTGAGCGGGTGTGGGAGGCTCCCGGGGAGTGCTGGGCGCTACACGTACGTCGCCAGAAACCGAGAGCACGGCGCTGTACTTGGTCAAGTCCACTTCGGCCAGTATGCGGTGCGCGTGGCCCTTGTACTCGGTCTCTGCATCAAGAAGAGCGTAAGCATTTTACATTATTTAGAGATTTATATTTGATTATTGAATGAATGAATGGATGATTAATGGGAGATTTATGGGGAGGACGTTTAACCTATGAGGTCAACGAGAACACCGGCATTGGTGAGCATGGGCTTGAGCAGTCTCTGAAAGACTCGCTTGCCGTGGCCAGCACCGCCGATTGGATTGACCACCACGCACACGCGCTTGCCTGCCCACTGCTCTGCCCCTGGGACGGGAGGCCCCGACACTGCCCGTCTCTCTCGCTCTCGCTCTCGTTGCTTCATGACCGACATCACCGCCAACACCGCCACCAGCGACGCCACCAGTGCAAGGCCCACCCACCACATCCTCTCTTGCTCTGGTGTCTCGCTCCTCTTCTTCCTTTGTCGCACTTGGACAAAATGTCGGCAAATTGAGGGGGGGGGGGCGAGAGCATTAATCCCCGACAATGGATTGGAGAGTGCGGGGCTGGCTGCTGCTGCTGGTGGGGTGCTGCGTGCTGACCTGCGCTACCTCGACAGAGCGAGTCTTCGTGCCGGTGCGAGATGAGCGCGTGGTGTGGATCGGAAGTGGGCGATTTGAATGGGGAACGGGCCAGGGCGGGCTGCCGGTGGTCGTGGCAGACTGGCCCTGCGCGGGCTTCAATGCATCCCTGCGAGCGGCACCGGGTGCGCGAATCGTTGGGGTGGGGGTGGTGATGGACGGCGGCCACAACGACTTCCTCGTCTTCTACAACGACCGGCCTGTGGCTGCCGGCCGCCGCGGCGGGAAGCTGCTCACCGACGACCAGCTACGCGAGTATGGCCTGCCACGGCCCAACGGCGCCGACACATCGGGTGGCTACCTCAACGTGTCCCTGGTCAAGACCACCGAAGCCTCCTACTTTGCTCTGCAGGCCCTCTTGCCCCTGTCCCGCATGCGGCTCTACGGCTTCGCGGTCTACATCGACAACGCCACAGCCGCCACCTCCGAGCTGCTCATCATGCCGTCGGCGGCCCAGGATCGTGCTGTCGCCCGACGACGAATCGAGTTCTTCAGCGACAGCGACAGCAACGGTGCCCATTCCCACACACACGCACACGCACACCACACCCGCGCACCCCACCGCACGCAAGTGCAACGCTGACACAGGAAGAACTTGCAGGATTTGGGATTGAGGGAGCGGACTCGTGGACGTGCCTGATGGGGCTGGAGACGTACGAGAACTGCTGGGAGGGCTACGCGGCGACGGTGAGCCGGTGGCTGGGCGCCGACTACCACATCGAGGCCTGGTCGGGCAAGGGCGTCGTCAAGAACGCCATCTCCCTCTTCGATACCAGCGAGGACCCCATGCCCCTGTACTGGCCGCGCACCATCGCCACCGACCCCGCGAGCCATTGGAACTTCACCCTCTGGGTGCCCGACCTCGTCGTCATCCTGCTCGGTACGTGAGCGCACCATCACCATCAGAAATGTTTGGAATTTGCACAAAGCTCATCGTGCGCGACTTGTGCAAGTACAGGTACGAACGACTACTACGCGTGGCCGTACCCGTCGGACGAGCAGTTCGTGGGCGGGTACGTGCGCATGGTGGAGACCGTGTTAGCGGCCTACAACTCGACAACGGCGTCCGGCGCGCCGTTGACTGTCATCGCCCTGTGCGGCGGCACCACCGAAAACGACCGCGCGCCGTGCCCGCGGGTCCAGCAAGCTGTCAAGCGGCTCCTTGCAAGCCCGGACAAGGTACAGTGCACGCGTGCTGCGTTCACTCACTGCTCTTACTCACACTCCCCCACAACAACAACAACAACAACAACGTTCGCTAGAACGTCGCGCGAGCGCGGATTGTCTATGTGGAGATCCCGACCACACTGCTGGCCTACCCCGAGGACTACGGCTGCCTGGACCATCGCAACGTCGTGGGTCAGCGCAAGCTCGCCTCCTACCTCCTCGGCCAGGTGCGGCCCATCATGAACTGGTAAGCCGGTGTATTTAACCCCCCCCCCATCAAGGCGTCTCTGTCGGTGTGTACATATCTGGGTTATGGGCATGTTTAGTGTAAATAATGATGAGGGTTTTCTTTTTCGTTCTTCTTCGTTCTTCTTGTTGCTGTTGGTCACCTCTTCGCTTCTTCCTGGCTCTTGACGGCTTTCTTGTTCGTTCTTCTTGCTTTTGTTGCGAGGGTACGTATCCTACAATTCAAAAACCAAAGCAGTACTTCCCAATTAAGGTTCGTGGCGCGGTAACGAGGACCACTGCAGCACACCGCACAAACGGAACCGCCACAACTGCCACGACACCCACTTCCCGCGCTTGTACTGCCGCCATCATCTTCACCAACCCATTCGAGGGGGCTTCTGTTCGAATTCAATGGACCGACGGAAGGGAAATCGCTCGGCGCGGGCCACTTCATCTACCCTTGCATCGCCTCCCTCAGCACCATCAACCTCATCAGCGTCATCATCACCATGGAGAGGCCGAGAAGGTCGGAAAGGTCTTCATCGAGGAGGAACCGGAACCGGCTGCGGGGGCACGTGGGCAAGTGCTGCCTCGTCTCTCGTCAGCCTGTTCGCCGTAGCCTCCCTTATCTTCATATTCCTCGCCAGCTCTCGCCAATACCAAGCAGCCGCTCCTTATGCTCGGCCTAGCCACTACGGTATGCCGGCCACCCTCTTCGCGCGCTTTCCTGGCCTGCGCCCCTGAACTCTTGTCGTGTCGTGTCGTGTCGTG